>JXSR01S056891.1:95557-109296 GCA_000969725.1 Ophiothrix spiculata | reverse complement strand
CTGACCCATATGTACTTAAATAATGGACCTCGGGGATTTGTAAATGGTTTAAGTAGTCTCCCGTCCAATTTTGTAATGCTCACTCTACGTTCAATAAGAATATAATAAAAACAATTCCCATTGTGCATCGATTGCTGAATTATATTTTTATGAGCGTATGATTTATGGAAGAGCAATTTCATAGAGCAAAATGTTTTTGTCGGATCGCCAAATCACAATGATTACACTGGCAACAAAATATGTTTATTAAAAAGAACACAAATCAAGAAATAGGAGCTTTGTTGAATATGTGTTATTATATGTGTTTTTCAATACTGATTTGCCTCATCAGTTGAATATACACTGATTCTCTCCCCCCCCCCCCTTTTTTCCAATGTGCTTTTCAGATCTGTAGATCATGATGATAATCCTAGATAACCAAAATTGCCCTAGTTTCTTTTAATTTCAGTACCGTCTTTTTGTTCAATGACTACTGCTGCTTTTGATTGCATTAACCTGATTTTTAGATTCACAATTTGCGCAAGAAGCGATAGACACATACACGGGCCTCTACAAGATGTTTTAAAGAATAGTATGAATAAGAATTTTAAAAAATACACTAAGATAGCATATGTTTAAAGGTGCAATGTACTTTCCCGTGCTCTTCTTTCTGGCTAGACTATAAACTATTAAAGAACTTATAGTGATTAGCAATTTGTAATAGGTTATTTCAAATTCCATTACGATTATGAGAATATCCTCCTTTCTGTAATAATTGGAAGAGGTCTCTATCTATTAGCTTGATAGGTAAAATGCTTTTTTTTTTCACTTGATACGGATTAATTTGCATCCCCATGTGGTCATCTTGGTTCATGTGCGTTAATCGACTGGTTACTGTATAGGTTTATAGGATTGGTATATTTAAACATTTAATAAAACCATTTAGTTAAGCTAATTGCCTATGGAAACTTGGGCCATGAGAATTATCTTTTACCGACGTACACTGTATGTCCAGCTATGAACAAGTACAACACACTAAAACATTACAGCTCTCCACACGGGCAAATCAATCTGTACTTCGCACATCTAGATGCATCTAGATTAAACTGGACTTCAGCAAATGTCAATACGCACAACGATAGTAAAGTCAGATTGACGCGCGTGTGAACGCAATCTGCACTTCCGAAATGTACATTCATCTAGATGCATCTAGATTTGATGCTTCCGTGTGGAGAGCCCCCTTATCACATTCTCCATATGTCTTTGCAGTTTCTTGTAAACTAGTTAACCATCACCTTGTACATTATTCAGAGCTTTTAAATGATCAAGTATCCCTTACCATTGCTGAATGATTACAAATGAAAAATGTATGGCAGTTACCTGGATAATGACTAAACCTCTATCAGTGTAGATGCAGTAATGTCATCTTGTTATCAGAGCATTACTTCTGAATTTTCAAAAAGAATCGCTTTTTTTAAGTAAAAATAGTGGGTTTTTCATTTCCTTATATAAGCCTTAGCATGCAGCAAATCTCGATAATTTGTTTTGATTAAAATGATGTTTTATCATCCCAGTAATGATACTTGTAAAAATGAATGATTAAAAAATGACAATCCCATTCTCGAATATGAGAGGTTCTTTTCTCAATCTTATATACCGTCAAAGAGGCAGACTGAGATTTCTCACAATCATATCATTATACTGTATTTGAAAACATTGTAAACAAAAATATAACGATATTATGATGTCGCTTTTGCTGTTATGCAGTAAGTTCAGGAATTCGGTAAAAATTTCCTTAATTTCATCTACCTATGAAATTGTAGAAAATAATCAGAATTTCTTTTTTAATATTTATATACGAAGCGAAGATACCTAGCACATACAGACATAAGACAGCTTTCTTATCTCTCTCAGGACTATATTTTTTTTATATTCTCTGAAGTTGACAAGAGATTCATGGGGTAATTCGCAATCTTAAGAAAAAATAAAAGCAAGTCTGTGGTCAGATTGTACATACATAAGTGCAATGGTGCTCTCTGCAGATCTAATCAACTTGAGTTTACGGTCAATTAATCGCAACCAAGATTTTTTTCCCTTTAAAGATTGCCATCATCAAAATCAAGCTATTTTGAGAGACAAAGTGTCCAAAGATACGGCCGAAAAGTATCATGTTTCTAATCAGTGAACTCTCTTAAGGAGTATCCTTTGATAAGGATACAAGTTGAAGGCTAACATCAGGACATATTGATGAATAATTTGTACTTTAAGCAGCTGGTTGATGGGTATTAAGGAATTATACCGCGTGTGTCTTTTCACCGGGTATTTTATCTACGTCGTTACGGTTGTTCTCTTATTCATAGTCGACTTAAAAATATTCTTTATTTTGAGAATAAAAGACACAATGGAAAGCAAAAAGTCATTTTTTCAATTAAGAATGATGTCAAATTATTTACCAAAAATATTTTTTGATTAAAGAATACCCTTATTCAAAGATAAAATGTTTCAAATCTAAAAGACTCTCATCAGATGTGTGTCTACTTTTACGTCGCGACATGATTTCAAACGTATGTCTCCACAGCGTAAACGTTAAACACTCTGTCATATTTTATGTCATACAAATGGATAGTCATTGACCAATCAGATTCCTTATTAGGAAGGAGAATTGCACTCAATTAATAAACAAATTTTTATCTGATTTATCATTCCTGTCATTATCACTTTTATTTTAATGAAAACATTTTTTGCCAGAGTACCTTACTGTATCTTACTGGCACCGACTTAAAACGAATGCATGATCACCAGATTTGTTTTTCCTAATTTTATTTCCCGTGATGTATATATTTTTCAAAATTATTATTTTACATATTCAAGGCGACATGTACATGTGGTAAGAGGAGAAAGATGCTATGAAGACCCGTAAGTCCTCTTCAAAATCATCATAATCTCTTAATCATGATACGTGAAGAGGTCATTGCCAGTATTATGAAAATAATTAGTTTACATGACCATGATGTATTATAAAGGTTATGCAATACATCTATATACCTGTGTACACCTACCCTCTCAAATATCATATCATCTCACATATTATCATATCATCTCATCCCAAGGGGTCTTCGTCTGCTATCTTAAGTGATTAATCTAATGAGAGATCGTGTATGCATAAACTTGACAAAAAGGTCGAGGTCATTAGCACCGTATGGCAAGAACACAATTCCGCGAAAATTATGAAGAAAATATAAATAATTTAATTTCTTTCTGCAGGGTTAAGAGCAATTACCATATGTTTTGCTCCTATCAAAGAACGTATATTTGTATAATTTTGAATAATCTGATGCAACAAGTATGATTTTTGTGAGAGTTATTTGTAAACATATTATCTTAGAATAGTTTTTTTACATCATATATGCCATTGCATCGGAAGGTAAAAGTTATATTCTAATATCTTGAAATAGTTTTAACACCATATTAGCTATTACCTAAGGAGGTAAAAATTGTATTTCATTTTCAATAATACATGTTTATCAATATTTAACACTTCTTTAAATTGATCAAACACATCAATTCATCAATATTTCAACAGGAAATCAATTCCTCCGTTGGTTTAGCCCGTCATGATAGACCTCAAACATTTACAACTAAGAAAGAGAAACATGTCGATTTCCGCTAATCATTGATGTCTTAAGGGGCAGAAGAATACGCCCCTTTTTGATGCAATCAATAGAAACATAAACGTCTCAACATAATAAGTCGTGTAACCTTTTTCAATGCTGCCCTTCAAAGTAAAAATGCAGTATGTGCATTTATTAAGCATAGCAGATACTTCCTATTGACATGCAGTTTATTCCCATGATAAAAAGTTGTATGCATATATGTTAGCTATAGAAGATACTGCTTTCAGTTATGAAAAGGAATTGATCGTTTGCTCATTTGTGCAGGATTTCTCAAAACGAAACGAAACTTGCAATACATCTGTAAAACACATACGTTTTTACTTTTTTTGGCAGAATGGTACCAACTACAATCATACCAACTATAAAGTCGTTGGAGCAAAATACATAGGTCGCTGCACTAAAATGCCGTAATTTCAAAGTACTGAAATTACCCGTTTCTTGTCATCAAGGCATAATCTATGACCTCCTCCCCGTACCCTTATCTCTATGTTGGTCAAGATACGACTTGTTGCTTCAACATTGTATATATAGAGGGTAAGGGGGTGCATTTATTGAACGCCTGATATTTGCTCCACCACTTTTTTTGACAAAGATTGTAGCATCACTTAAGTTATCATTTACAATTTTTGTTGAAAATTTTAAATCACTTAAGTTACATTTAATTTCAAACGCAATGATTAATAGTGAAATCCGAAAATCTCTCTTATAATTTGAGATAATATGCTTCAAATATAGACGATAATCAAGTCTAATGCAATTGCACTTACCCATTTACCGTGCTAATGTTGAGATGCTTTTGAGTGTACATTAAATAAATATATAACATTAAATTGTAGTTTAATTGATTTTTATCAAGGTAAATCGAGCATACCAAAGAAGACATACTAGTCTATTTACCTCTAACTCTCAAATGCAGCCATTTTATATGACATCGAGTTGCATTTTTATGTCACATTTACTTATCATCATGTTTCTATTTAATTAACTTTTGAGATAGCTTTTAGTCTGGGACGCTGATGTCTGTTTTAACCGACGGGAATTAGATTAAGCATGAAGTAGAATCGGTCTGTGGTAGAATCAACTGCGTATTGGTGAAGTTATCGTGTTATGTACAAAAGATGCTTCACAATAAGAAAACACATGGATTATTTCCACATATGCTTCTTAAAATAAAATATTGACAAATGTTTGTTCAATTACCTTACGACAGATCGTTAAGTTTAAAAGACACTCAGATAAACGAAATAATTTTATTATACGCACCTTCATGAATTGCTTAAAGGGGTATTGGACAAGTTCAGCATCATCCCCAAACTTTTACCCAAATATTTTGAGATGTTTGCATCATTTGAAGTATTAGCGTAAATAATGACAGCATGCAAAGTTTCATTGTCAAATTTAAACCCTATATATCGAAATATTTATATACTATTTTATTTTCAATTATCGATAAATACCGCCCTCTATAGTTGAATTTTTAAAATTTGCCTCTTCAGGATATCAAATGCAAACTCCAAATTTCTTTTGATTTATCTACAATCTATGATGTGAAAGGAATGTTTTACAAACAAATCTTTGGCTTTTTCTTGATATATAGCGTCAATTACGACGTATAGAGAATAGCCTCATACCCAAGATCAACAAACAAAATAAAATTCAAATTGTTGACTCTTCAGAAGGTTTTGATCAAAATTTGCTTTATATCTAGTAGTTGACCGTTATTTTCTAACATATGAAGTGCAATGTAAAACATCCATAAATAATTTTTCGAAATTTTCTTTAATTTTATTGGGAAATGTAAATCGTCTCAGATGTAAATGACCATTGAATGCAGAAAGTAACGTGACATAAATATTTCTATCGGCTCGAATAGAATTTTTAGTCGTATGGCGCACATAAAAAGATATAAATTCTCAATACAATTCGTCGAGTCAAATGAAATACTACGGCAGTTTATATTTGGCACAAATTGAAAGTAACTTGATAAGGTTCGGAAATTCTGTCCAACAAAGTAAAAGCGCAGTATGTGCATTTATAAAGCATAGCAGATACTTCCATTTAACGTACATTTCTCTTCAATTCATTCCCATTCAGAAATGTTGTATGTAGAAATGTTTGATATTGTAGATACTACCTTAAGATATTTAAGAGAATTGAACGTCTACTTATTTCTGCAGGATTTCACCAAGGCAAAAGTAAGTAACTTGTAATGTACCTGCAATGCACATACTGCGTTTTTACTTTGTAGGGCAGTATTGTCCATGTGATACCGTATATTGGCAAGGGTATCTTATTATAGCTATTTCACAGTTGTATAGTTGGCTGACCATATAATATTCAAAGTGGTGGTTCTTGCAGTGTTGACCTTGATTTAGGACGATACCATTCTTTAAATGTTTTTTAAAATACTTTCTTGATTTTAATCTGCTTGATTTCCTTGAAATTAAATCAAACCCTGCAGAGTTCATCCCACCTCATCTAGGCTCAAAACGTGACTTTAATATTACCCCTCCTGCGTTTTAATTAGATTGTCGCTTGTTCAAAGATTGATACAATTCCGTGAGACGTTTTACTATGTGCATAACAAGCAGAGAACATCAAACTGGAGACAGTAACAAAACAAACCCCGGAAAACAGCACGGATTTGATCATGACGTCAAACTGGAATTGAACAGTAAATACCTGTACTCTAAAGAACAGACGATATTATTAGCAAGTTCAATTTGGTCAATGACTTGACAAACTGGTTTTAAATTGAATTTTGGATTTTGTAAATAAAAATTATATTTAAAGAATGAAATAGCTAAGCTTTTTTTTTTTTGAGGGGAGAGGGGGTAGGATGAAACATTTACAAGAATGGTTATTTAAATGATATAAACGACAAGACATAAAAAGGCACACCTTTTCCTAAAATCGATAATATTAAGAGCCTTAACAGGGGCCCACATTGACCCGTGTCTCAGTTGTTGCAAAAGACATTCTTTTTCAATATTTTTGCTCAAAACCTATGTACATGAGGGCGACTCGGGCAAAAAATGATCATTATTTTACTCAATGTTATACCCTGGTCACATAACCTTGCGGCGAGACTACAATAAGTTTACGACGTCATACCAGGTAGAAATTAAGCGGACACCGAACGGACATCAGTCGGTGATCAGACGGTGTCCGTACTAAAACCAGGCGGCCGACCGCAACGCAAGAAATCACCGATGTAATACCGATGTGTCGACGTTGCGGCTTTCTTCTGGTTTACAGACAACGGTCGGCAACCAGTGATTATGTGACCAAAGCATTAATTAAGTAATTTCATTACCAGTCGGTATCATCCGTATGACATGGGGAAAAGTATCACTTCCACTAAATTACCCGAATCATTTCGCCTCATCGCATATCTAGAGACTGTAAACTGTATATCCAGTTAATTGTGTGGAATAATTTAATTCTATCATGAAGTCATTTCTCTTTTTAGAAAATAAAAAGTTCGTGAATCATACCGTAGCAATACATGATCTCTAATTTTATATGTTTTTAACATATTATTGCCTTCTTCATTTCCAATTGGAATTCCTAATTGAAGCTAACCAATCTTTGCAGACTATTTCATCTCGATTAACCATGTACTATTACCAGATTTTTACTGCCTCCTAAAAATGCATAAAAAACTAGTTATGAGCATCTGAGTAAGGGGCATAATCAATATAGAGACGAGCAATCGCTCGGGCCGCCCGAGCCATGAAGCCAAGTAATTGATCGTCTTATCTTTACATTTCGCTCATCTGTGGCAACAAATTTAGTAATATAATGGTGAATAATATCAATACGTACCAAACTATCTAATCTATAATGATTGCTCGACCTAGGTATTGACTTGGCTTGGGTCAAGAAGATCGGCTCGTCCTTGCTCGGCTCGGGTGAGTTGCACGGGTCTAAATTGATTATGTCCCTAATCCTCCTGATATATTGTATAATCATTTTGATGCAAAAATTGGGGTGTAATGATAATAAACTTGAATAACTAACATTGTCCTATTTATTTTATTTTATTTCTGCAAAATTAAGTAATTCGGTATTACATCGGTGATTTTCCGTGTTTTCAGTCAAAAGCAGCTTTTGCTTTTGATTGGGGACCGTTCACAAACACTTGTTAGGGGTCTTGATGCAAAAAATGGGGCCCTTAAAATTTTTCACAAATAATCCGGTAAAAATTTAGTTTACATGCTTTTCTATGGGGTTGACCAGTAATTTTGTCGCAAAAAAGGGGGGCCTTAAATTTTTTGATGTCGAAAACGGGGGCCCGACAATTTTCCGCGATGTTGTTTTTGCATCATTACATTAAACTGGTCCTAACGAGATTTAATAGACACATATGACGAGATGTTTCAAACAATAACATGGAGAAATTTTGAAAATCAAGATATTTCAAGTTTAAATGCAACAATGTAAAAGAAATTACCATTAAAAATTTATGTTTTTCGTTACAATCCGTTTTCAGGTTTTCCGTGTTATTATATGTTTATCAAAACATCTGTTTTCCTTTTTTCCAAATATTTGGTGATCCGAGTAAAAACGCAAACACCGCAATGTCTGTCGCAATTATTAGATGACCACAAAATACATTTGCAACGAAACCATAAATCAAGAGATATGTAGATTCATGAAGTCAAAATCAACACTCTCTGCCCGGAAAGCTTTCAAGAAGCAATCCCATCGACATATCCTATTGACTATCTGCTTATCACAGGCTGATCAACACAAAATGGGACATCACCTGACCCATATGTGCTTAAATAATGGACCTTGGGGATTTGTAAATGGTTTAAGTAGTCTCCCGTCCAATTTTGTAATGCTCACTCTACGTTCAATAAGCAATCCCATCGACATATCCTATTGACTATCTGCTTATCACAAGCTGATCAACACAAAATAGGACATCATCTGACCCATATGTACTTAAATAATGTCGGATCGCCAAATCACAATGATAACACTGGCCACAAAATATGTTTATTAAAAAAAACACAAATCAAGAAATAGGAGCTTTGTTGATATTGTGTTATTATATGTGTTTTTCAATACCGATTTGCCTCATCAGTTGAATATACACTGATTCTCTCCCCCCCCCCCCTTTCTTTCCAATGTGCTTTTCAGATCTGTAGATCATGATAATAATCCTAGATAACCAAAATTGTCCTAGTTTCTTTGTATTTCTGTACCGTCTTTTTATTCAATGACTACTGCTGCTTTTAAATGCATTAACCTGATTTTGAGATTCACAATTTTCGTAAGAAGTGATAGACACATACACGGGCCTCCATAAGATGTTTTAAAGAATAGTATGAGTACGAATGTTAAAAAAATAATTGTTACAATCCGTTTAAAGGGTTTTTGTGTTATATTATGTTGATCAGAACATCTGTTTTCCTAGCATTTGGTGATCCGAGTAAAAACCGCAAAAACCGGAATGTCTCTCGAAATTATTAGATGACCACAAAATGCATTTGCAGCAAAACCACAAAAACCACAAAAAGTCAAGAGATATGTAGATTCATGAAGTCAAAATCAACACTCTCTGCCTGGGAAGCTTTCAAGAAGCAATCCCACTGACATATCCTATTTACTATCTGCTTATCACAGGCTGATCAACACAAAATGGGACATCATCTGACCCATATGTACTTCAATAATGGACCTTGGGGATCTCCCATCAAATTTTGTAGTGCTCACTCTACGTTCAATAAGAATATAATAAAGCAATTCCCATTGTGCATGGATTGCTGAATTATTTATATTTTTATGAGCCAATGGTTTATGGAACAACAATTTTATAGAGCAATATATTTTTATCGGGACGCCAAATCACAATGATTACACTGACACAAAATGTGTTTATAAACAAAAAACACAAATCAAGAAATAGGAACTTTGTTGATTTTGTGCTATTATATGTATTTTTCAAAACTGATTTGCCTCATCAGTTGAATATACACTGATTCTCCCCCCTCTCCTCTTTTTCCAATGTGCTTTTCAGATCTGTAGATCATGATGATAATCCTAGATAACCAAAATTGTCCTAGTTTCTTTGTATTTCTGTACCGTCTTTTTATTCAATGACTACTGCTGCTTTTGATTGCATTAACCTGATTTAAAGATTCACAGTTTTCGCCAGAAGTGATCAACACATACACGGGCCTCTACATGATGTTTTAAAGAATAGTCTGTATACGAATGTTAAAAATACACTAAGATAGCATACGTTTAAAGGCGCAATGTACTTTCCCATGCTCTTCTTTCTGACCAATGTCTATAAACTATTAAAGAACTTATAGTGATAAGAAATATGTAATAGGTTATTCCAAATTTCGTTACGATTATGAGAACATCCTCCTTTCGGTATTAATTGTGAGTAAAACTACACTCCCGGTCAAAAGTGTTTGCGTACAAAACCTTTAATCAGCCATATCTAGAGAACCGTTCATCTTTTGCGTTATTTTTTTCCGGATTGATATTTTACATATATAGATCTAAAGAACTCAACGGGATTTGAATTTACTGCATTTGAAAATATGGCGTGTTGAACATACCGTATACTTTCTTCCGCACATCCATAAACGGAGTTTTAATACATAACTGCACATTTGTTGGAAAACTTGTGACCTGAAAATGTTCTTTACGGTTACAAGGTGATAACGAGCACTGAACTAATAACATACATAGGCACATAGCAAAAAGTGCTTGTGGTGTATTTGTATATGGTACAGGAAATCGGTCATTTCAATGGTAATTGAAGATCAAATATCTGAGGAAACAAAGATTATTTATTTTGGATACATTAGGCACCTATAAAAACGTGTTTTTTCCAGACTCTTGGACGTTTGATATAATAATTACGTTTTTTCACATATTTAAGAGTGCGCAAACACTTTTGACCGGGAGTGTATATACATTTGGAAGAGGTCTCTATCTATTAGCTTGATAGGTAAAATGTAAAATGTTTCACTTGATACGGACTAATTTGCTTCCCGTGTGGTCATATGCGTTAATCGACTGCTTACTGTATAGGTTTATAGAGTTTCTACATTTAAACATTTAATAAAACCATTTAGTGTACCTAATTGCCTATGAAAACTTCGGTCAGAGAATTCTCTTATACCGACGTACACTGTATTTCCAGCTATGAACAAGTACAACACACTAAAACATTGGGGCTCTCCACACGGGTAAATCAATCTGTACTTCGCTCATCCAGATGCATCAAGATTAAACTGGACTTCAGCAAACGTCAATACGCGCAACGATAGTAAAGTCAGATTGACGCACGTGTGAACACAATCTGCACTTCCGAAATGTACATTCATCTAGATGCATCTAGATTTGATGCTTCCGTGTGGAGAGCCCCATTATCTCATTCTCCATATGTCTTTGCAGTTTCTTGTAAACTAGTTAACCATCACCTTGTTCATTATTTAGAATTTTTAAATGATCTAGTATCCCTTACCATTGCTGAATGATTACAAATGAAAAATGTAAGGCGTGTGAACACAATCTGCACTTCCGAAATGTACATTCATCTAGATGCATCAAGATTTTATACTTCCGTGTGGAGAGCCCCTTATTGTATTCTCCATATGTCTTTGCAGTTTCTTGTAAACTAGTTAACCATCACCTTGTTCATTATTTAGAGCTTTTAAATGATCTAGTATCCCTTACCATTGCTGAATGATTACAAATGAAAAATGTATGGCAGTTACCTGGATAATGACTAAACCTCCATCAGTGTAGATGCAGTAATGTCAACTTGTTATTAGAGCATTACTTCTGAATTTTCAAAAAGATTCACTTTTTTAAGTCAAAATGATGGATTTTTCATTGCCTTCATTTCAAAATTGACTTAGACACTTTTACCAAACCAGGGCCGCAATGCCTTTATATAAGCCTTAGCATGCAGCAAATATCGATAATTTGTTTTGATTAAAATGATGTTTTATCATCCCAGTAATGATACTTGTAAAAATGAATGATTAAAAAATGACAATCCCATTCTCGAATATGAGAGGTTCTTTTCTCAATCTTATATACCGTCAAAGAGGCAGACTGTGATTTCTCACAATCTGTGAATTTACCCATTCAAACTTAAGTTTACAAACGAAGCCAAAATTCTCTCATATCATTATACTTTATATGAAAACATTGTAAACAAAAATATAACGATATTATGATGTCGCTTTTACTGTTATGCAGTAGTTCAGGAATTCGGTAAAATTTTCCTTAATTCCATTTCATCTACCTATGAAATTGTAGAAAATAATCAGAATCTCTTTTGTAACATTTATATACGAAGCGAAGATACCTAGCACAAGCAGACATCAGACAGCTTTCTTATCTCTCTTAGGACTATATTTTTTTTATATTCTCTGAAGTTGACAAGAGATTCATGGGGTAATTCGCAATCTTTAGAAAAAATAAAAGCAAGTCTGTGGTCAGATTGTACATACAAAAGTGCAATGGTGCTCTCTGCAGATCTAATCAACTTGAGTTTACGGTCAATTAATCGCAACCAAGATTTTTTCCCTTTGGAGATTGCCATCATCAAAATCAAGCTATTTTGAGAGACAAAGTGTCCAAAGATACGGCCGAAAAGTATCATGTTTCTAATCAGTGAACTCTCTTAAGGAGTATCCTTTGATAAGGATACAAGTTGAAGGCTAACATCAGGACATATTGATGAATAATTTGTACTTTAAGCAGCTGGTTGATGAGTATTAAGGAAATATCGCATGTGTCTTTTCACCGGGTATTTTATCTACGTCGTTACGGTTGTTCTCTTATTCATAGCCGACTTGAAAATATTCTTTATTTTGAGAATAAAAGACACAATTTATGGAAAGCAAAAATAAATTGTATGTTTTATTCCAATACTTAATCATTTTTTCTGTCAAGAATGATGTCAAATCATTTACCAAAAATAATTTTAGAAAAAAGAACACCCTTATTCAAAGATAAATGTTTCAAATCTAAAATACTCGCATCGGATGTGTGTCTATTTTTTACGTCGCGCCTTGATTTTAAACGTATTGCTCCACAGCGTAAACGTTACACACACTGTCATAGTTTGAGTCATACAAATGGAGAGTCATGGACCAATCAGATTCCTTATTATGAAGGAGAACTGCACTCAATAAGTAAACAAATTATTATCTGATTTATCATTTCTGTCATTATCACTTTTATTTTAAATTAAAACATTTTTTGCCAAAGTACCTTACTGTATCTCACTGGCACCGACTTAAAACTGAATGCATGATCACCATATTTATTTTTCCTATTTTTTTTTTTGCCATAATGTATTTCTCAAATTATTATTTTACATATTCAAAACGACATGTACATGTGGTAAGAGGAGAAGGATGCTATGAAGACCCGTAATTCCTCTTCAAAATCGTCATAATCTCTTGATCATGATACATGAAGAGGTCATTGCCAGTATTATGACAATAATTAGTTTACATAACCGTGGTGTATTATAAAGGCTATGCAATACATCTATATACCTGTGTACACCTACCCTCTCAAATATCATATCATCTCACATAGTATCATATCATCTCATCCCAAGGGGTCTTTGTCTGCTATCTTAAGTGATTAAATCTAATGAGAGATCGTGTGCATAAACTTGACAAAAAGGTCGAGGTCATTTAGCACCGTATGGCAAGAACACAATTCCGCGAAAATTATGAAGAAAATATAAATAATTTGATTTATTTCTGCAGGGTTAAAAGCAATTACCATATGTTTTATAGCTATCAAAAGACGTGTTTTGTATATTTGAACAAGCTTGAGCAATAATTTTTGTGATGGGTGTTTGTAAAAAATCTAATATCAAAAAAGTTACAGCATATAAGCCACTGCCTCAGGAGGTAAAAATTGTATTTAATTTTCAATAATACTTGTTTATCGATATTTAACACTTCTTTAAATTGATCAAACACACCAATTCATCAATATTTCAACAGGAAATCAATTCCTCCGTTGGTTTAGCCCGTCATGATAGACCTCAAACATTTACAACTAAGAAGGAGAAACATG
>JXSR01S056891.1:50409-71675 GCA_000969725.1 Ophiothrix spiculata | reverse complement strand
TCGGCACAGTTGGAACGACATCATCAAAAGGGTCACAACGGGTCAGTCATGACTCATAGGACGACGACGACGACGACATGCATGATTGAACCTTACCTTCTAACGTTCACTTTGATTTGCTTTTTACAGATTTACAAGTACCGGTATGTTTCATAATGCAATCCTTCTGAACTTCCGTGCTTCAGTCTTTTTTTCCGTCGCGTAGACCATTCTAGTTTAAACCGCCGGAATATGATGATGGGTTGAAAAATAAACTCGAAAATAAATGCAACAAGCTGTTCCCACCAGGTCCAGCCATTGAAATAAAGTAAGGTAATGATAAGAGAAATCCCCATATGAAATAGTGTATGTGTATTCTTGGTTTAGAACATTTTTATGAATCCTTGATTATGCCATAAATTAATGTTACCCTACAAAAAAACAAACATATTCGAACTTTCATTTAATTTAGACGTGCAAATGTTAGTAAAACCAACCTAAGTTCATTGATTCACTATAAAAGGAAAGGTGAAGGTGAAAAAATGTCAAAAGCACTTCCATACAGCTGGCAAATACCTCCAGATATTTTCCAATCATGACAATGAAATGTGTTCACAAAAACACCTCTCTTGTACTATAGGCATAACGCTTGATTACTTTAACCTAATTCTAAACACATAATTCGCGCACTTTCTTGTCTTGCTATATATCTCGAATTTAAGATTGCCTTTACTTAAGTTATGTTACGGTAAAAGAAAAAGCTATAAAATTTGCACTTTTTCACTCAACAAAATGTTACACAAGCAAAAACACATTATTCAATGATCGATAGCAGAAAAGTACAGTTATAAATCTGATAAGCTCTAAAGTTTTTACATGGCATCTGTGATTTATTTCAATGGCTCAATATGATGTAAATAATTGAACAGTGTCGTTAGCCAACAGTGTTTCAATTTTATTGTAATCTTTTATCATACTCAACATACTGCCAATTCTAGTATATTTTATACCTATTGAACATTGTTAAGAAAGATGGGTTTTTCCACAACAAATGTTATGCATCTGTTACACCTTAATCGTATGATACAGTTTCAGAAAATAATCAAATTGTAATTTCATTAAGTACTTTTAAACTTTCTTAAATTGTAAAAATCTTGCACAGCGCATAAAGGGTTTACGTGTATTTGTTTGAAGCATAGAGCGTGAGTGAAAGCAGTCTATATATAAGAAGTTTAATCTATACTGCCTGTTCAAATTGTCCTTTTTTCTCTCTAAGATGTAGAGACGGCGGAGAATTGTAAATCTGCAGCGAGCGCAATTGTATTTGTAATTGAGAAAGACACATAACTAATTCAGTACCTTTTGCACTTTTCGTTAAGACTTCCCGAGGGCACCATTTAATTTACTGAGAACGTGTCATTTTTGTCAACTTTTTGAAGAGAAAATCTACTCTGTTTCAAATGTTTGTTGGGTACTTTTCTTTAATGCATGGATTTTCCCTAAGCGGTATTGAATGTCAGCTATTGTATTTTATTGTCAAACCTTTTTGTTTATTTCAGATCAGATAAAGAAAAAGCTACAAATTTTGCACTTAACACTCAACAAAATGTTACAAGCAAAAACACATTATCCAATGATCGGTAGTAGAAAAGTACAGTTATAAATCTGATAAGCGCTGAGGTTATTACATGGCATCCGTGATTTATTTCAATGGCTCAATGTGATGTAAATAATTGAAAAATGTCGTTAGCCCTTACAGTGTTTCAATTTTATATTGTAAGTGCTTTTTAACACTTACAACTGACGGATTTAAATTTTTTGTTATCGTACAAATTTTTATACCGATGTAAAAATGTAGTTAATACCGCTATATCGTTTTGTAATCTTTATCATACTCAACATTCTGACAATTCTAGTATATTTTATACCTATTGAATATTTTTTAGAAAGATGGTCATTTCCACAACAAATATTATGCATCTGTTCCCATCAATCGTATGATACAGTTTCAGAAAATAATCAAATTATAATTTTAAACTTTCTTGTAAAAATCTTGCGCAGTGCATAAAGGGTTTACATGTATTTGTTTGAAGCATAGAGCGTGAGTGAAATATAAGAAGTTTAATCTATACTGCCTATTCAAATTGTCCTTTTTCTCTCTAAGATGTAGAGATGGCGGAGAATTGTGAATCTGGAGTGAGCGCAATTGTATTTGTAATTGAGAAAGACACATAACAAATTCCTACCTTTTGCACTTTTCGGTAAGACATCCCGAGGGCACCATTTAATTTACTGAGAGCGTGTCATTTTTGTCAACTTTTAAAAGAGAGAATCCACTCTGTTCCAAATGTTTGCTGGGTATCTTTCTGTTATGTATGAGTTTTTTCCAAAGCGGTATTGAATGTCAGCTATTGTATTTTAGTGTCAAACCTTTTTATTTATTTCATATGTTGCCCCATTTTTCATTTTCATTATTAGTCAGATTGTTTTCTTGGTGTTGTTTGTTTGTTTGTTTGTAGTATCGCTCAATATAAAGCAGTTTTTAGGGTTACTTATTTGAACTCTTCTATCCAACTTTCTTGTTCTTTTTACTCAACATTCTGTATTCATTTTATTCATGTAGTTTCAAAAAACAAATAAACAACATGAGCTATAATTTACTGTTTAAAATGTATTATTACCTACTCGAAAAACACTCTCGGGTGACGTGAATTTTGGCAATGAATATTTAACTATTTAAACGGTACTTTAGGAATTGGCATGATTTAAGTCCTTTGGTAAAGCTATTTGTGTTTCACATTGCTTTAACATCAAGCCTTTTCTACCCCTATCCGAAGACATATTTTTTGATTCAAAATGTGATAACAAATTGCCGAATTGCTGATAGACAATAACAAATCTTTCATAAATGTGTTTGTAACATTATTGAAAACGCTGGTACATTCCTGTTTGCATTCGCCCATCAGATTTATATTGTTCTGCTAAATTTCAAGTATCGATTACATTTGAACAAATTCAAATCCTCAACACTATCAAGTAAGACTTCGCTGAGGTTCATAGCTCCCAAAAGGCCCGCGCTACAAAATTTTATTTTAGATTTGATTGATAATAACATCCTGCTTTGAAATTACTCGCAAAATATCCAGGAGGGGGTAACTGGGTATCCTGTCAGCGTAACCATCCGCGTTACCAAAAATTCGAGACCTGGACAAGTCTCGAGACTTGCAATATAGGGTATAAAAATCAACCTGGTACTCTTCAAGTCTCATATTGGGTGTCAGGATTTGGCTTTAAAGTCTCTGATAAGGTATCATACTAAGAAAGAATGAACTAATGATAGTGGTGCTTCAAATTGTCAATGAATGTAGTTCAAATGCCTAGGAACACTTCTTAAAAGTGTTCAAATGGTGTACAGTTCCATTTTACCTATGATTTCTTGTAATAATTATTTCGTATCATTTGCGTACGGTCTCTGATAGGGTATTTATTTTGAACAGATATGGTTCTGGATATGGTATCCATTCGAACAGATATGGTAGATTTATGGTGTCAGATAGAGTATCATTTCACCCATTTTTGCCAATTCTTGGTCTCACATAGGGTCCTGTGGAACTCAGGTTGTTACACAGACAAAAATATCAGTTTATCCCTCTCCCGGGTAAAATATATAGTCATATCTGAACGACACAAAGTGATAAAAGTCACCCTAATATAATTTTAATAAAGAATGAAAGTTATTAAAAACTACACCACTTCATCAATGTGTGATGTTTCTTGAATAATTTATAGAAAAGACTGAAATAAGAACAGTGATTAATGTCCCACATCATGCATCATATTCTATGACTCTTTACCTACTTTCAAACTTCTTTTTAATGGGTATTATATGTAAACTTTTGCTTAGTTTTACCACGTGAATCAACAAAAATTGTACACGGATTAAAACTGATCTTGACCTTGATACAAGCACCAAATCAAAAATGTCTTGTTATTGTAGTAAAGCAAATTTTATTAAGCTTTCCTTCCATTCCAATGGGATTTACACAGTTAAGCAAGCCATTACATATCACAATTACGGGTTATGGCATTATGATAAAAGCTAAGAAGTACTTACAAAATTGGTCATATCTTTTTTATTTTTCATCCGATTTCTATAATTTTTCTGCATTTGGAAGCTTATTAAATCTGCTTTATTATGATTTGGTGCTTTTATCAAGATCAAAATAAGTTTTAGTCCTCGCACAATTTTTTTTTATTCGCGTTGTATATGCCAAGGTGCCTGGATAATGGATAATGGAAATGTGACATTACAAAAAGTAATGCATCAGAAGGTTTGTATTTACGAAAAATCCGAATAATATATCTACTTTTCAACTTCCACCAAACTTAATTTTGTGGTGTAAAATTTGAAAATAAATGAAACAATATATGTTTGTGTAGTGTAATACATAATAAAGCATACTGTTGTCACCTATCGACAGACATCGTAAAATGAATCCATGTAAGGGACGCACCATTAGATTTCCAGTGGGGGAGCAGGAGGTTTTTTGAAGAAAAAAATCCCCTCCACAGGCAGAAGAAAAAAAATCAGCCCTGAGCATGAAATAGATTGAAAACCAGTAATTTCCAGGGGAAAAAATCGCTCCCGAATTGGGCGCGAAAAAAACAACAACCCCGAACCCAACTTCCTGCTCCCTCTGGAAATCTAATGGTGTGTCCCTAATATTAGGGATATCAACGAGAAAATTTAAGTTCCTATTCAATTTGTTTTCATGACACATTCGAATTGCACTCTGTTTCCAAAGTAAAATGACACCAAGATCACATTTGTAGGTCAAGCGGTTCCGGAGATATTAAAGATTTTGTCCGAAAAAATCGGCGCTTTTTGAGTTACAAATAGGGTTAAATTAGAGAAAATGTAAATATAAGGAATTTACTGGCGTGTAAAAATGACAAACAAACTAAGAAACCTATTTGTTTTGTATATTTTTCTTCTACAAGTGCCTGGCAGTAGCTAAGCGTCCAAAAAAATCCCATGTCTCACTTCGTATTGAAAATATCCGACCAAATTTGAGGTCATTTGTACAATTTCAACAAATGGACCCGTTTGACAAGCTGTTACAGATATACAACGGGAGTAGGATGAATAAACAAACTCAGCACAGCCACTTACGTTAAACCAGGAAATCCCAACTTTCCTGGTTAAACCAGTATAGGTACGCGAAACAATGGCAATTACAATGAGTATACTTACTCCCATAATCTTTAAAAGTGTTTATATCTACAATATTGGAATGATTTTTACCAGATAAATGACATGAAAGAGTGGTGTAAGTGAGTAACAGTATGATATTGAACCAAATTCACAATTATTTTAACATTTACCATCCAAAAAGACGTAAGAAAGAGTCGTCGTGTTATGCAATGTCCAGCCAGCTTTGTGCCGGGAGACGCCGGGTATGCATCTCCAAGGAGTATTCCCATTGATGGCGGGGATTTATAAAACACGTCGGAGTGTGGGGTTTGGACCGGGGTTCGGAGGACATTTCGCGATTTCGCGAAGTGATTCATACGTTGTTGGAAGTTAAAAAATGTACCATTTTGATCACGAATATCTACCGGGTGCAATGATGCAGGAAACTTTTTCGGAGACGTCTGTGTCATCCAAGAATTGCAAAAGTATTGGGAGATCTCCGACCGGAGCAGTGGTCAGGGGTTTCAAACGATTGCTGTGAAGTACAAGAGGTGGTTTTTAAAAAGTCTCCTTCATAAATGGAACAATGGATCAATCTCCTATAAAATAATAGTTTACATTTTGCCTAAAAGGGAGTAAATCACTTCGCGAAATTCCATTTTTGTACAACGCGCTATACCGCAGAACAGGGCTTAATTTGAGTTTGCACGGCAACCTCTGGTCCATTTTCACACGGAGCTGCTCATTTATGAAAACATACGAACATTCAATCAACTATAATATACTTGTTTTATGATTGAAAACTAAAAAGAACCCCCCCAATATTTAAAAAAAAAACTCGATTTTTTCAATAGGTATATTTTTAATTATTTTAAACATTATTGAACCCGTCATTGAGGAGTCTAAAGTTTAGGTACTTGAACAAAAATTTCAATCCAGCACGGATTTTTCTACACTAATTGACATCCCTACTAATATTGAATTACATCGTGAGAGTACCAGTACCACACGTTCTCAAGGACGGTAAATGACATTACTCGGTATGGGTTTGGTCTCGCTCTGGCTGGTTTGCACCTGATAACAACGCCATAAATCAGCCCTGGTATTGAGATCGAGTTCTGAAGCTTGATATACAGAGTGTTATACTCTTGATTATACTTAACTCCATATTTATATCGTTGTCATAAATCATCGCGTAATGTGAATACAACCTTACTTATGTATTAAGGGTGATAAATGTCTTTACTATAATCACTCATGAGGGACTAAAATACATTTTTTGCTTTTTATTATTCATCCCTTATTTAGATATTTCAAAGATCATTCACCGTGCAATTAAATGAACGTGACGCTATTCTGACAACCCTGAAGTTTGAAACTATTATTGAATAAATTGTTGTTTATCCTGTTAAATATATCATAATTTATCGACTGCAGAGTAAGCGACTACAAGATTCCTCCAGCCACAGCTATCCTGATATGTGCAATTCAGATAAACTTTAGTCTTAGCTTATGTCACCTAAAACTTTGGTCTCGCAAAAGGTGTTTTTTATATCTGAGAAAAAAGTGGGTTAGCTTCCTGTCCAATTTCCTCCAATGTGAAGGAATGTGCATATTTGATTAGCAGTTATGTATGGGTCAGTGGCGTAGCAAGCTTTCCGGAAGTGGGGGCTACTATAAAGACGAACCGATAGAATTTTATTGACTATGCGAGCGAAGCGAATAACAGGTGGGGTCCAGGTGCCCGCCTTAGGGCCCCTGATGGGAGTCCATGGGGCGAAGCCCCCGAAAGCTTCGGGGTTTTAGCTATTTGACACACTGCAGGAAGACCAAAACGGACATGGGCAGGCAGCCTACGGCCGTCCGGCCTGAATCATTTAAGCGGTATTGCCGCCCGGCCTGCGGCCGATCGTCTCAACTTTACCGACGGGCGCTTTTTAACCGACGAATGTCAGTAATGGGGTGGCCACGCCCCCCCCCCCCACTCTAGCTACGCCACTGGTTTGGTTATATCATAGATGGTGACATTGTTTATCCCACCAATTCTCTTGATTCTGAGGGTGGTTCTATGGCACGAGGTACCAAAGGCATCTCCATTTTCATTGCTTTTGAAAGAACTCGCGATTTTCGTGATGGGGAAACGGAAAAGCCCATGATATAAGGTTAATACATGACTCTAAAGGAGAAATATTAGGCCTGATGTCACTATTTTTCCTGACCTTAATAAGAGGTTCTGACTGGAAATATCTGCTAAACGTTTAATAAAATTAGACCCTAGAAACCTCATTTGAATTTATGCAGAGTTTTATTTAAACAGCATTTAGAATTCAATATTTACAAGATATTTGAATTAGATGGTGTAATTATGCATAAAAAACCAAAATTATTTTGATGAGAAGTTCTCATTTCTGTTAGAGAGTCTAGTGGCGCTTTGTTTTACATAGATATTCCATTTTGCATTAACAAATATTGACAGGATTGACTTAAATTTCTTCTCCTTATTGTATGTAGTATGTGTCCATGGATATTGAGTTATTTGCAAAAATAAAATACTCTCATTGGAAAACTTATAAGTAAAATATTGTACAGTTATCATTGATACCGGTTTTGCTATATATTTAGTTTAGATCAATGGCAAAAACAATGCAATTAAGCATGTTGCAAATATTTCCACGTAAATTAATGCCCGCATGGCTAACTTATTTCATTTTGTATTTACTGTTACAGGTGGAATATTTCCCGAGGAAACTCCTATCTCTGCAGAACAAAAAGCCTTTGCATTTGCTGTGGATAGAATCAACCGTGACAATAATGCGACGAGATTAGGGGTGGATATCAGGCTTGTCAAGGCCAATGACACATTTGGTACAACTCGGGCAGGTAAGTTAGGCCCAAATAGACCACTTTCATATGTCCTATAATGCATCTTGAAAGTACCGCAAATACGGGACCTTGGGACGTAGGCTGCTCAGTCTACCATATTAGAAGTACTGCGCACTGCGCATAACTCGACTGCGCAATTTACGTCACAAGGCCTCGTATTTGTGGTACTTTTAAGATGCATTATTGGACATACGAAAGTGGTCTATTATAGTCCTTTTTGAGCTTCCATATATTTTGTGTAACAAGTCTTTGTTATCTTATAATCCAGTAAAATAACTCCAATGCAACTTCTAATCAATAACGGATATTTGGTGTTGCAATCACTAAACATTTTCACCAAATTTGACTGGTGAAAATGTTTGGTGATTTATAGCTCCAAATATCCGTTATTGATTAGTAGATACAAGTGGAAAGTTGTAAAATTATTTCTATTGTTTTCAAATATTTAATTCTTTACATTCCCGGTTTTCAGATTGTACATACATACAGAATAACATACTAGGTGTTTCAAAAAATGTTTATATGTGATGACTCATCCCGAAAAGGGGGACTTTGCGACAGAACACTTTTCAAGATACAGGTGACAATAGGCAGCAAAAAAATAAGAAGAATTTCCAGCAGATTTTCTGTTGTAAAATTTGACCGCCTTGATCAATTTCAAAAAGTAAGGTGTCATTTTAAAGTTTAGAAAATGCTGCAACAGATGAAATGGAAAATATCAAAATTGCAATCTGCAAAGTCCCCCCTTTTGGGGTGAGCCATCACATATGTAGAAAAAAAGGTCGTTTGAAAAAATATAGGAGTTGGAAAATCTTACTTTGCAAAACTTATAATATATCCCTATTTCCGGATGTTAATATCACAGTATTAATATTATTTGACTTATCAATAAAGATAGATACCTATGTCAGAAACGCTTTATTCAATATTCCACTTAAAGTCAATACAAGTTTTGAAGCAGAAAATGGTAAATTGTCATCTTTGTTTGCTGAAAACATTTGATGTGTTAACAACCTTGTGTATATGAATTAAGAACTGATAAGATAAAACGTTGGTGACAGATACCTATTTTCTACAGTTCTAAGAATTGAATCAATTATTTTATGTAGGATGGAGTTTTGCACATTTGTAATATAAAAATTGTCTTATAAACAATACATGCTATACGATATACAACATGCTTCCAATTATTAAGTTCTGCTAGCATCGGAAATTTGAATTTAAAATTCATCTGAGATGCAAGATTTTATATACCAATCTATTAAGTTATCGCATCCAGACATTTGAAATCGTGACAAAGATACTAAATGCGATTGTCAGATTATTAGAAAATCCAGACATCTTTGTTATCAAGACCATTTATAAGATTGTCATCTCAGACGTCTATATGATTGATGCATGAAATTGGCCATATTGGTCGGAGTATCGAGTGTTGGTAAATGTTTGCTTTTTATTTCATGATAGATGTGATTTGATAGCTTAATGTTTCTCAATTACGTAGAACAAACGTATAAGCAAATATCTAATAATTGCTGATTCTTATAAATCTACATGATGTCTACTTCGTATCAGCCGTACAGAAGAAATGAAGGGTTGAGAGCCACAAGGCCGTATTTGCACCTTTGATGCACGTGCAAATACGGCCTTGTGGCTCTTAAGCCGCGATATGATTTTTTTTTGACTTGGATACATTTGTATCAAGTAACTTTTAGCATAGAAATTTTCGAAGGAAATTTGAAAATTTAAATGGTAAATTTAGACATATCAATGTGTTGCATTGCAATGATATTACTTTGATGACCATTCCAAAACGGGCCGATTAATTGAGTTTTTATTTACATAGAAAGATAATGCTAAGGAACCATCTGCCCTGGGAAATCAATCATTCAAGCATTTCAAGCATTAGCAAACAGGTATTAACTTTGAACATCGACTAAAAAACCGTTAATTTAAAGGTCTATTCATGACTTATGTTAAGCTTAAAATCTTTAATAATGGACTGATTATATTGAAGCTCCCACCTCTCCATATTTGAATCTCGATAGTCGGTACGAACTATTACAGAACAAGGATGTTTTTTGGGGACAGCGGATTTATTTTACCTACTTTTTTATTTAAAAATGTTACCATTTGAGCCATTTCCTCCATATGATTCAGATGAACTAGCATGGTTATTGTGGTAATAAAATGATGATACAGTTCTGAGTTACAATTGCTAGAGAATCCATCATTCTACACCTTAAAATCATTACCTATTTCTCTAAAATAATATCTTGATGACTTTATTAACAATTAATTTATCGTTTTTTAAAATGTTGATAAATTTAAGAGAAAACCCTGGGACAAAATATGTGATGGCTCATCCCGGGTGCCGAAAGGGGTGACTTTGCAGATGATATCAAGTTTGATTTTATCATTTCATCTGTTATAGCATTTTAATTTCTAAGCTTTTAAATGCAACTTACTTGTTGAAATTGATTAAGGCAATCAAATTTTACAACAGAAAATCTGCAGGATATACTTATTATTTTCTTTATTTTTTGCTGCCCATTTTCACCAGTTTCTCGAAAAGTGTTCTGTCGCAAAGTCCCCCTGTTCGGGGTGAGTCATCACATATATAGATAGATAGATTAGTAAGTAATCTGAAAACCTTGACAACAGTAACCTTGTGAGAAAAATATATTGTCATCGACTTAACTGCTTGATTTATTGTCAGTTTATCCGTCTATACCTGTTGAAGAAGCGATTTTATCTTTACCCAGCTAATTCATTAGCATGATTAGTGAAACAATATGTAAATAGTTCAAGTGTACTTGATTCAAGATGTTGGGATTTATTCAGCATAGAGTAATGATACTCAAAACAACGTAGACAATTTTGGATGAATTTAAGATATAATGCACTTTATTAAACCAAACTATCCCTGCCATTTACTCAAACTGAAGGATCTGTTGATAGTTTTGAAGTTAGAGTAACATTTTTATCATTAAATGATTGTAGTATACTTAGAAGACCATTAATGTAAACGGCCAGAGGAAATTATAAGACCATGCATGAAATATGCCAAGACGATTACAGTCTGATTAAACAAGCATTATATGATGGTTTATGCAAAAAGCGGTACTTAATATGTTCTTTGAAATGTTTGACATTTCTGTATTTTATACAAAGGTATTAAACATAGATCAATATATTATTTAAAGTTCAATTATCGATAATTTGGTGCATCTAGAGGCAATTTGATGAAGAGATGTAATTTTCTGAAATTCAATTCAGATATTAAATTTTGTCTTCCAATGAAATATTTGACAAAAGTGATCAAAGGTAATGGGTCCCTATGTATTTGTTAAACTTGACACTGCTCTTCTAATTGATCATAATAATTTTAGAGCGTTATTAAAAATCGATTATAATTATGTGCGATTATTCACTATCAACCCTGTTTTGGCAAATATAGAAAAATAAAAACGTAGCCATAATTTATTTTTCGTATGAAAACGGTTCAAAAATAAACTTTTTAAATCAAACACAGATTTACGATCATCATCATCCTTCGACTTCCGTCGAGATCTATGACACACGTCTTTGCCAACCATCTTTATTACACATAGCACTTCCAAGTTCATTGAAGTTCTAGCTAGAATCTCTACATATGGTATCAGGGTACGTTAAAGGTCTACAGCCTCTGTTTGGACATGACAGTCTCCAAAGAAGAATGTCAGACATGAATTGGTCCTTGGCTCGAAAGCAGTGACCAGCAAACTGGGCTCTCCTCTGGGTCACGGTTGTAGAGATTGGGAGAATATCACCATAAATCTGATGCTTAGTTGGATGTTGTTGCCAGAACATATTTTGGACACGCATTAGTAGCCTGGTCTAGGTGCCATCTAAGCGATCTTGAAGCTCTTTCTTCAAAGTCCATGTTTCTGCGCCATACAATAAGATGCTTTCAACGCAGGCCCTGAAGAATCTAATCTTGGTTTCTCTGGTAATATCAGATTTCCATATCACATCAAGCTTGTTACAGGCAGTACATGCTTGTCCCTTTCTTGTCAAAAAGTCTTTTTTGCTATCTAGTACATATGACCCAAGGTATTTAAAACTGTCTACTTCCTTGATGACAGTTCCATTCATTGATCGGAGTTGATCAGATGTTTTACGAACTGAATTATAATAAGGTAAGGCACAGTTCCCAATTCATGACGAAAGCTTTTGAGTCATACGAAAAGGCTTGACGTAATTGTCTTGCATCATGCTGCAGAAAAATATTGAGTCATGATTCAAAGATAGATGTATTATAGTTGATTGAATGATGCAGAAAAATTTCGCCGGGACCTCAATTATTATAAAGATAACTTCAAAGAAGGTGGTTATGCATTTTCCTAATATGTTTGCATCATGACTCAAAATACATTTCGTCATGGCTCTTGCGTCAAGCCCTTTCGTATGTCGGAAGACATTCCGTCATGAACTGGGAACTGTGCCTAATCCCCTGAAATAAGCCAGTCAATGTAGAACACTATTATTCATTTTGTCTCCCTGCCGGGCGTAATATAACATTTTCCTAATAACTGTGTTATTCTACGCCTCTCTCATGCATATCATGGTAGAAAGTCTGAACGTGACTTTCAGATAATGGCACTTGTAGCACCTCCAGCGTAATTCTCTTTCTCGTCAAATTCGTCGTTGCACATTTTGTGTTTCTTGTGATTGCCGAATTAATAAAAAGAGATTTTGATGATTCTGTTTTTTTTTTTTTTTTTTTTCGTTTTTGATGTAGCATACAGTAGTATATTTTGATTAGAAAAACAAGCACAATTTAATAAATATTGTTCAATTTTACTAAATTAATTGTTTTTCAACCAAATCATTGTTTTCCACATAAAGATTCCATATTTATTAGATTCATGTTGTCAAATGCAAATTAAAACGCCTTAAGGACAACGCCTGGTAGAACCTGTAATACCTTTAACACCGCCATTACATGTCTATCACACACGCCTTGAAGGAAGTCGGAACGTGACTTTTAGATACTTGTATTTGAACACCTCGAGCACAATTCTCGTTCCCGCAACATTCTTGTACATTAAAGAGACTTTGATCTATCTTACCAATAGTGGGATTATCTTTGATGGTTTCTGACTTAGAGCTCCCGATTTTCGTTAATTATGTAACCCGTTCAATAATATGAAAAAATCGAGTTACTTTCATTAATCATCTCTTCATATAAGGTTCCTGTTTCTAACTCATGCCAAATTTGCATCACCAAATGCTATCGAGTATATCATATGGTAACAGTATTGTACATGTAAAGGGTTTTAGAAAATGCTGAATCACTTACAGTATTGTCTGCAAACTAATTTACCACTCATGTTTGCAAACTGAAATAAGATACTTTATACTCTACAAATCTCGGAGTATGCAACAAGCAGCCGATCAACGCGCATAAACCGATATGACCTGACGGGGAAATAAATTGGTCTATATTTTCCGAATCACAACAATTTACCCAATATTGCTGAGTGTTCAAATAAACTTATGTTCTAGGTTTGTCCATGTAATAGCAACAAAACTACACTCTTAGAAAGAAAGTATCAAATATGAGACAAAAAGGATCAATTTTGATCCTTTTTAGGTATCAAATATGAGCTTATCCTTTAAGGATCAAAGTGATCCCAAAAAAAGGATCAAAAATTTTGATCCGAAAAAGGATCAAATATTTCTTATAAAAAAGACCTGCAAAAAACATCACACTGAAGTGACGCTAGCAGGGTTTGAACCCACGCCGCACTCATACCTGCTTGTAATTACGAGACCTACACTCTAACCACTCGACCACGCCGGACTTTGTGATGATATCAACGTATTTATATATGTTACACCATTGTATACATTCCCCGCTGTGTAGTGGATATTGGGTTGTACTCAAATATGAAACAAAAGATACGTTGGATCCAAACGCGGTATCAAATATGAGCTCATCCTTTTCGTATCAAAGTAAACCAGAAATACGGATCAAAACTTTGATATTGTAATCAAAAAGGATAAAAATAAAATGATCCTAAAAAGGATCAAAAATGATCCTTGTGAATTTGATCCATTTGTATATATTGATCCGCAAAAGGATCAAAAGTGATCCTTAAAGGATCAAAATAAAATGATCCCGAAAACTACTCGTATATTTGATCCCGGCCTTCTAAGAGTGTAGCCAAAAATAATACAAAAATCGTTAACAATTCATCTACAAAAATATTAATACGCGGTGATTAGGCCATAATCAATCATTAATATTCTCTTACACGATAGAAAAACACCAGTTTATAAATGTTGTAGAATACAAGGAATATGCAATGGATCTCGTAACAAAGTCTGGTTGCTTGTTGCTAACTTCAAGGTTTATAAGTAGACAAGAATACAGTAATGTGCTCATGGTTCTTAATTAATATTAGGCTACTTGCAATAGGTGTAATATCAAGGAGTAATAAAACAGATGGATGAAAGTTTTTAATATTGTACAAAGTTTCACACAGCACCCGGAATTCCATTCTCCTCGTTTTATTCTCTTTTCATTTAAATGCCATTGAAATTGATTTCGTAATGTTTCATAACATTTGTAAAGTAGTTTTCCTTTCAGTTAAGCACGAGTTCGATTTTATGATCATGTGAGAACTTTTATGGAGGTTATATTAACCTGTAGGTTTTATAAGTAAACAGGGTTATCTTTTCAATGTCATCGCCGATTAAATCTGAAACTGTATCTAATATTGACGTTTTTCATTTAAAGAATAATGTACTAAATCGTGCAGTCGCAACTCAACACCTTGAATACCCTTTTTCCGTTGTAACTTTGTCTTGTCTATTACACACGCAATGGACGCCTAAACGTGACTTTTACATAATTATATTTCGAGCATCTCCAGCACAACTCTCGATATCGTCTAATTCCTCTACATATAAAAAATTGGTATATCTTGCCATTAACGGGATTACCTTTTGATGGTTTTCTGACACGGCTTCTTGATGATATCCTTTAATCAATTTTTGTCAAAGTTACCAAGTTCAATGATAGGAACTCTCTTTCATATCTGTTACATTCATCAATCACCTTTCAAGTTAAAATACTTCTAACTTATATAAGGTTGTAAAACGAAAACTTTTAATATCATCACAATATTTTATCTTGTTAGTGTATATTTATGTTGTTATGGTAACAACATTTTAAAGATATACAGAAGCATGTTCTTATTCGTCCAGAAGTAATAGATATCAAATATGAATAAATATGTATTATTAATATTATAATTAACTATAGCTATATTATTAATATTATGAATATGATTAAATCTTTATTATTAACTTGAAGAGGTTTGAGCCCCTGCTTGTGTCAACGTGTTGTGTCCTTGGGCAAGGCACTTTATCTTCATTCCCCCTTGCAATATTTAGCGTGCTGTCATTTGGTTACAGTCTACACATTGCATTGTGTTTGTTTAGGTGTATCTAATAATTTAGAAATTCTAGCAATTTGACCTGCGGGTCACGATTAGATGTTTAAATAAGATACTTATTTATTTGTGATGACTCACCCCGAAAAGGGCGTATTTGCGACAAAACACTTTTCAAGAAACTGATGAAAATAGGCAGCGAAAAATACAGAAAATAATAAGAATTTCCAGCCGTTTTTCTGTTGTAAAATTTGATCGCCTTGATCAATTTCAACAAGTAAGGTGACATTTTAAAGCTTAGAAAATGTAACAAATGCAATGATAAAATCAAAATGGATATCATCTGCTGAGTCCCCCTTTCGGGTGAGCCATTACATTTAAGAAACAGCTATTTTGTTAAATTTGGAAAAATACAACTATCGGTTAGTAAAACATTGAACAAATTTTCAACAGGCAATCTCTTTATAGGTAGTCATGTTCAACATTAGTTGTTAGATCAAGACATTGAAATCGTGACAAAGATACGTTATGTGATTGTCGAATTGTCAGAAAACCAAGACACCTCTGTTACCATAACCAGTCAGAAGATTGGTCAGAGTGTTGGAAAATGTTTGCCAATGATTTCATGACCGATCGATATATTTGTTAGATTAATGTATCTCAATTACATAGTACAAACATTTTAGCAAATATCTTAAAATGGCAGATTGTTCAACATCTTTATGGTTTATACTTATGTCCGATTCCACGGGGAACATAATATAAAACATTTATTATGACACAAATATGAAACTTCTATTCTTGCAGTGGGATTTCAAATTTACTTTTGAGACTTTTCAAAACCCAGACCACCTGATTTAACTTGCAAGAGTATCAATCTCTTGACCTGTGATACTGTCCATATGATCTTTACCAAAATCGTGGAAAAGGAGGTAAATTGTCCGCGAAATTTCATAAATAGGGGTAATTTTATCGTTCGCGAAATGGTTTTAATGTTCGAAGGTTCGCAGGACCAAATTACAAGCATTATCCATAATATGTTCTCTAATTTTCTACAATTTACATAATAAAATGTTGATGTTTAATCTATAGGAAAACAAAAAATAGAACATTAGTAAATAATCTGTCCTGTTTAATTACTTTGTCAATTCATCTTTGTCAGTTCAAGTGTACTTGATTCAAGTTGTTGAGTGTTTAATAAGCATAGAGAAATTATATTCAATAAAACAATTATAGTGTATTTAAGAGTTAAACTACTTTATCAAACTTACAACATCCTTGCCATTAATCAAACCAGCTGAAGCATCTGTTAATCGTTTTGAAGTTAGAGTAACCTCTCTATTTTTAAAAGATTGGAGAATACTTAGAAGACCATTAATGAAAATTGCCAGAGGAAATTTAGAACATGCATAAAATATGGCAAGAAGGAAAATAAACTCACTTAAGTCTCTTACGGACTGGTAAAACAAGCATTACGTGATGGGTTTGCCAAAAGCAATATTTAAGTCTTTTTTAAAATTATTATTATATGAAGAAGACCGCACGCTAAATATTGCAAGGGGTAATGAAGAAGTATTAAAAGAAGAAAATATATTATTTAAAAGTCTATTTTTCCATAGTATAATTTCTCGAGAAGCTTTTTTAAAAAACTCATTTTGAATGTAAGATTATGAATACCTGACAAAGGTGGACAAACATTTGGCGTCCAATGAAATTATTCAACTGGACGCTGCACTTCTCTAGTCACCCGAAAATTCAAATCAACATCCCGATTTCGTGCTTATTGACGCAAAGGTGTATTTTCAAATTGGTTATAAACATTTTGTAACTGGATCGCTTTCTTTTTTTTCAAATATGAATTTTTTTTTAATAGAAACATTCTTCCGAAAAATGATTTTGGCAGGATTTTTTGCTGTAATATTTTCATATTCGTATTTATTTTTCATCGTATAAAGACAATGAAAATACAACAAATATACAGTTAACAGGCACACAACTTGAATTATAACAAAATATATTCACCAAAAGCAAGATCTTGAAAAGATTTTTCAAATAATTTAAAAAAAATTCATTTTGAATGTTAGATTATGAATACCTGACAAAGGTGGACAAAGAGTTTGGCGTCAATGAAATTATTCAACTGGACGCTGTGCTTCTCTAGTCATCCAAAAATTCAAATCAACATCCTGGTTTCGTTCTTATTGACGCAAAGGTGTATTTTCAAATTGGTTATAAACATTTTGTAACTGGATCTCTTTCTTTTTTTTTCAAATATGAACAATATTTAATAGAAACATTCTTCCGAAAAATGATTTTTGCAGGATTTTTTGCTGTTATATTTTCATATTCGTATTTATTTTTCATCGTATAAAGACAATAAAAATACAACAAATATACAGTTAACAGGCGTACAACTTGAATTATAACAAAATATATTCACCAAAAGCAAGATCTTGAAAAGATTTTCCAAATAATTTTTAAAAAATTCATTTTGAATGTTAGATTATGAATACCTGACAAAGGTGGACAAAGAGTTTGGCGTCAATGAAATTATTCAACTGGACGCTGTACTTCTCTAGTCATCCAAAATTCAAATCAACATCCCGATTTCTTGCTTATTGACGCGAAGGAGTATTTTGAGGGCGATTTTCAATTTGTTAAAACATTTTGTAACTGATTTTTTTTTTCAAATATGAAAAATATTTAATAAATACATTCTTTCGAAAAATAATTTTGGCAGGATTTTTTGTGATTATATTTTCAAATTCACATTTATTTTTCATCGTATAAAAATAATAACTATGCAACAAATATACAGTTAACAGGCACTATTGAATTATAACAAAATATATTCACCAGAAGCAAGATCTTGAAAAGATTTTCAAAATAATTCATCATTTTGTAGGTTCCTGTTTACAGCTTCTTTTTTTCGCCAAGGCAACCCAACTTGTTACTTGGTACTTAGATGTACACATAATTATAACAATACCAGAACCTGTAAATAGAAACTATGCACTCAATTCATATTCAAAATTTAAACAGAGCATTTTCTATTATGTTCTTAGATAATCCCCTGAACTGCTGAAACAAGCCAGTCAATGTAGAACAGTATAACCACATTGTCTCCCTACTAGGCGTTAAATAACATTTTCCTAATAACTCAGTCATTCCCTTCCTCTATCACATCTTATACTTCGATCAATAATAAATTGGCGGGAATAATGAGGCTTTTCTTCATCCGAAAGTTAACATAATCCCACTTAAACGCGCGCCGTAGATTCTGATGTGCGAGTCACACGTTCAACGCGCGCTACGTCTCTTGCAGTTGTATTGTATTCAGTTACGCATGCGCTTATTTGTATCAATTCATGATGTAAAGAGTCCCGCCTATTTGGTGTTGATCACAGTATAGCAGAAGTCTGAACGTGACTTCCAGATTATGGTACTTGTAGCACCTCCAGGGTCGAACTCGTAATTGTACATTTCGCGTTACTTGCGACGAACGGACTAATACAACAGGGTTTTATGTTTGTGCATTTCATGTCTTATAGAATCATAGTTTATTTTTGAAAAAAAAGAACACAAAAAATAATTAAATAGATTGTAGCAACTATACCAAAATGCTATTGCTATGTTTTCTACATAAATATTAAATCTTTATTTACGTTTTTATTAGATTACTGTTGTCAAATGCTTATTAAAACGCCTTGAGGACAATACGGCATCACCTGTAATACCCTTAACACCGCCATTACATGTCTATCACACACGCCTTGAAGGAAGTCGGAACGTGACTTTTAGATACTTGTATTTGAACACCTCGAACACAATTTTAGTTCCCGCAAAATGCCTGTACATTAAAGAGACTTTAATGTATCTTACTATTACTTTGTGATCGTTTTCTTAACTTCTTGGTGATTTTCCTTATTTATGTTTTATGTCAGCGTAGTACGTCCAATCACGAAAAAAATATCGAATTACTCCTTATTGATTTCCCTTAATTAACTTTATGTCAGGGAAACCATGTTAAATCATCTTTTTATATAAGCTACTTATGTCTAATTAATGCCAATTTGCAACAAAAAATTGCATCACAATATTATAGCTTCGAATTGCTAAGGTATGTCATTTTGTTCCAATGGTAACAACATTGTACATGAAAAGGGTTTTACATAATGCTTAATCATTTACTTCATGTCTTGAAAGTGATTAACCACTCATGTATGTCACTGAAATATGGTATTTAAAAGTGGATTATGTGTTCGTGGCGTATCATCACTATTAGTTAGAATGTCAAGGAATCAAAAAGACAATTTCACGAAGAAACGAATTTCACTAGGAAAAAATTCTGATGAGCGTTTGCTTGTAAGATTCTACAATTTTTCTACCAGAACACCCGTCAGTTATTCATTCTATTTTCAAAGACATTGATGTTGTCTTCATATGTTTTTGATTTATTTCAAATGAAGTTAACTGCTAAGGACGAGCAAAGGTCATGTGATAATCAGAAGTTACATTAACCTGTTGGTTATACAAGCAGCTCAGTGTCAGTTATTCATTGACATTACCCTATAAATCTAATTTAGGTTTTCATTTTGTTTCATTCTATTCAAAAAGTAAAACAAATAATAAAGGTTCCTCCCCATAGGGTTGCCAAGCATAATTAACCTACATTTTGGCGAATATAGATCACTCGAACAATTTGAGGAGCAAGTTTTCAATTAGCCGATAATTACATTTTGAGATCAACACATTTAAACAATTGTTATAAATAAAGAAATATAAAAGACGTAAACTAGCTTAACAAGTTGTAACTTGACGAAGGAATATCCAGTTTTGACCAAATTTGAAACATGTGAAAAAAATAATAATTATCACTTTTTCTTATTATTAAAATCTCATTTTTACTGGAAAATTACCGTTATAACTTTCGCAATTTTTACCAATTATGGTGAAATGTTTTCATGAAATTTAAAATTGTTTTCACAATAAGTGTATCTTATATTAACGTGGTTTTTTTATTACTTAAACACTTTTATACTATGCCTTGGTGGTCTCTTGAATATTTACCTTTTTATATAAGACTGCCATTACATGTCAGTCACACATGCGGTGAAGGAAATCTGAACGTGACTTTTAGAGAATGGCATTTAAGTACCTAGTGTACAATCCTCACTCCCGCCTAATTCTTCTACGTTAAAGAAAAATTGATGTATCTTACCATTAGCGGGATTACATTGTGAAGCTTTTCTGACAAGGCTGCTTGTTGATATCCTTTAATCAACTTTATGTCAAAGTTACCACGTTCAGTTATAGGAATTTCTTTTATATAGATCCTTTCATCAATCATTTTTTAAAGTAAAGCACTACTATGAAACTCATGCAAAGTTGAAACACGAAAACTTTTACTACTGTATTATCACAATATTTCATCTTGCTAATTCCAGGGTATGTTCATGTGGTTGCCATAGTAACTACATTTTAAAAAGTGTCAAACAATTCATAATCACTCATAGTACTTCCTGATCTTGAAACTAATTAACCAGTCATATATATAAATAAAATACGGTAGGGTACTTTAAATTAGAGAGTAACACTATCCTAATGTGTTCGTGATGTATAATCACTCTATGGTTCTATGCAATCGATGTTATATCAAGGAATCAAAAGACAAGTTGACAAAGTAACGAATTTTACTTTGAAATATTCGTATAAAGGTATGCTATAAGTTTCAAGAAAATTTTCCAAGAGCCTTCGTTCTTTTATAT
>JXSR01S056891.1:31778-50010 GCA_000969725.1 Ophiothrix spiculata | reverse complement strand
TTCTAACTTCTCCATAAAACCAGTCTGCCTAAAAGGATGAATAAGTAATTTATATAGTGAACGTGCTTATGTTCAAAAGTATCTGAGGTCCCAAAACTAATCAATAAAAGTTTGTTTATCCCACCATACCCAAAAATATATATTCGACTTCTCCAACTCTCTAGACAGTAAAGATTAACATAATTTAAGCGGCTTTATACTGTCCGTCACATGTTGTCGCAACAAAGTGATGACGTCATTTTAGAAGTATGCTATCTCATTATCGTCGAGATAAGAACAGTTTGCGACAAGTTTTTTTATCTAACAAGCGGTTCTGTCTCAACCGCGACAGTTAACACAGAAAATATTTGAATGAGCTCTTCCGCATCCCAACTCTGAATCGACACGACGTAGTCGCTTGCGCCATAACTGCATACGAGAAAGCAACATGATACTATAAATCACCTTTTGCCTTAATAAAAGTGCATATTTTTCAATAATCACAAGTCACATAAGTAGAGTTGATTAACCGCGAGTATCAAATAAATAGTTTAAAAAACAGAGACAGTTATAGACATTTTATAAGAATTTTGTCTCTCCAATCCAATGTTTAAAATATAAAAAGGAGGAACCTTATTAAATATTAAACAAATCACACGGTTCAAAATTCACTGAAGTTAATTACAGTATACTAATTGAGACATGTGCTAGAGCGATTATGGTACCTGGGTGTAATAGGTTACCGCTCGTTTCGTTGAACAATCTCCTAGTTTTGTGCATACGGTGCCCGTTTTTTCATTTTTTTAGTATTAGTTAAGAAGGTGTCGTGTTAAAAGTTCAATAGATTATCCCTGTTTTGTATATTAAATGAATAAACGTTCTACAACTCACCACATTTTCTTGTACGGGAGCGTATATGGCACGCCAAACAGGTAAAATATGCGCTCAACTAGGTTCATCGCCGATAAACCCAGTTTTTTTGATAGGAAAACTGTGTTTATCAACTGAAAAACTCAGTTCAAGCTAGTCAAACTCGAATCATATTGCATATCCAATATGACAAACTTTAAGCAAATACTTAATGCTTTAGTAAATTTTCTTTTGCTTGCGTTTAAACAAAGCAAAGCAATTAACATAGGGAAACATGTTTTATCTAAATACACAGCATTACAACAAATTTGAAACGTGCATCATATACTCAAAACGACATTAATTACTCATTAACCTCACAAAGTTGATCATGCTGTCACAAAATTCACAAATATTCACAAATGAACCATAACTGGAAAAAATAAGCGTCTTATCGGATATGTCATCTTACATAAAAAAAAAACACTCTTTTTAAATGTCACTAGCTAATGTGGCTTCAAACTAACCACATTTCCCTTATAAGAGGTTTGTTTTTCTCCCCAAAACTAGTCGTCCCAGGGATTTTTTAAAGTAGCTTCACAATATTCCTACGTTGCATATTATTCACGTGTATATAAGCAAACATATAAATGTCCATTGGGATGAAACTTCTCATATGAATCCAAGTCGGGTCAAACTGTTCTTTACAGGACTGCTTTCTATGCAATGACTCGTGAGGGATTGACAAGGATGCTCTAGCCCATTTCCCCGACTTTCTTCATGTTAATTGTTTCAAAGATGCATTGACTGTTTTGGAAACTTGTTAAACTTTTCATATTCTTATGGGTAATAATTCAATTAAAAAAATATCTTTTCATTCAAATTTGTTGTAAGCAAATTTGTCTCACAGCTTTTGTCATGTTTAGATAATTACCATATTTGTAAATTGTAACTCTTTTCATTTCAATCCACCAGTCCATTAACGCCTATTGAGTGAGTGGTATATTCATATCTACAAAACATTTGGATACGGGAAATTGGCAATTGTGTAAACCCATTTCGGGCAATTACTGGTTCTTGTCCTTCTTACCGTGAAATTCATTTTTGCAATCTTCTAATTTCCAGCAATAGAAAGCAGGTTGCTTTACGAGATATAATTTTCAACATAGTAGCACCTACTGGTACGTTGCCTCCAAGAAAAGTATAATTATAGACTATTTCTACGAAAATATCAGTTAACAAAACTGCTGGCTCTTTCTTTGTTTGAGAATAAACAATATTTATGATAACAAATAATAATGAATTTGACTTATTGAGGGCGGGTAAAAAAGAACGTTACCTGTCAGGCTGTTGGGTAGTTTTTGTGTATATGTTGAGTCTCTAAGTTGATTAATTCCTATCTCTAATAATTTTTCCGTCTGATCCATATTACCTAGACTGAAATTAACCATCTTTTCTTTTAAAATGTAAAAACTCGGGCAGGTGAATCCTTGTCTAGTTTATCATGCTTTCAACAACTGCTCTATGTGTTTAGGGGTAGACTATTATCTGACCTTATTGGCCTTCTGATCTACTCCTCCGTGAGGCTAACTTTTGTACAATTATTTACTGTAAGGCTATTTTGACATTGTTCTGTATGAAAAATAAACCTTGAACCTTGAACTGTTAAAGGTATATTGTACATAGCAACATGAACATTTTAAGGTCAAAAAGTGAATTTGGTAGACTTAGGAGTACAAATATATAGGTCAATATGCATCTCAGCGATGATCCTACCTAGGCCTGTTTTCTTGGTGGCAATCCCAAAAAATGAGTACTTTCCAACAAAGATATTTCCTAGCAATACTTTAAAGATATATAAATCAGCATAAGAAAGAGGCTGAACTGAACAACACTTATGTAAACATATATGCGTCCCTTTGGAGTCATAAATCTTCTATACGATCTAAGCTATAAAAATCTAGGCTGCTTTCCGGTTTATCTAGTACGATATATTCAGCTTTATCATATTGATTTATTGACTAACTATGTTCTTGGCTTTTTTCAAGAGGAAAGAAAAACTGTGGCTTTAGACAAAAAAACATAACAGCTGGTAACTATGGAAACCTGTTTATAAACATTTTATTTTTTTTCTCAAATAACCTAATGAAAATGGGTTCATAACTAACATTGTGCTAATTAATTGTTTGATAACGATTTGTTTTAAAATATTCGTTTTTTAGCAATATTAATTAATTTTAATCATAACGATTTGGTAAGATACTAATACAAAAGTCAATTATAAACATCTGATTATTTTAGCATACTACAAAATGGTATAAAAAGAATATGAATTTAATACAAAAATATGTTGCTTACTTATTAAAATAAAAAAAAGAAATATATTGGTACCGATGTGTTGATCAGACGCTATCTTTATAGCAATAAATCATATGAAATTACAGGTTTTATAATATGTGTACCGCCGAGGCAAAAGGGTCCAGTTGTCGACTCCTACATGTTGCTCATTGTAGCATATCTGATGTATACAAATACTATACATTAGATATGCTACAAGGAGCAACATGTACGAGCCGACAACTGGACCCTTTTGCCGCGGCGGTACACATATTCTTCTCAAGATTAAATATCACAATTCTTATATTCTACTATATATGTCCATCCCAAACCAGCAGTAAATGCCACATTTTGCCATATTCACTTTTTTGAAATATTTGCAAAGACCATGCTTTAAGGATTAAAATGACACCTTCATGAACTTCACACGATTTCCAGAAGTCAAGTTATGGTCCGTCAAAGGTTGTCAGGGAGTAAAATGTATAACTGCGATAAACGCGTTCAAAGATCAGTAAGCCCTATATTTTCTGTTGATTGTCTTAAATATATGAGGATTTATTCAACATTTCCGATCATTTTCTTGAAATGAAACTTTGCTGGTATTTTGTAGTAAGCACAAGGATTGTGAATCTGTCAAAAAATCAATTTCGGCAAATTAGGACCTTGACATGTATTTTCACCTGTATTTGCAAAGACAGATATGAATGATATGTAGCGCAAAATGAAGTTTCTGGCATTTACTGCTCATACGGGCTGGACGGACACATATAAAAGATGGCGATCAAATAATGAAGTTTAATTTACATATTTTTAATCTACCTGGGCCGTGTCAAGCCGCTCTTGGATGTATGTATGCATGTATGTAATCCGCTCTTTATGATCACTTAAGGCCTGTTGTTATTCGAACCATGTTGTGCCAACTTATGATCTTAAATCATCTCTCCATCTCCTCTTCTGTGTTGTCTCGCTGCCTTTTTTGCATTCATTTCATTCCAACAATCTCTACGTTCATCTATTATCATTTCTCGTAGCAAGATGTCCAAATCCATTCTGATTATTTTTGGATTTTTTATGTCCTATTGTGGATATTCAATAATGGTGTACTAAATTTGAACTGACGTTCTGACAATGTACCTACATCTGTTAATTTACCACCATAACTTAATTTAATTTAGATAGCCTGTCTAATGATTGAATGATATTTCACAAAATATTAATTTAAGTATCTGTTAATTTACAACCGTAACTTAATTCAATTTAGATAGCCTGTTTGATGATTGAATGATATTTCACAAAATATTAATTTAACTTTTCATAGCGTAAGGTACCATTTTTATGAGAAATCTTATAGCATAGGTATAGCCAGAACAAATATCATTGTAGATATGTTCTGTAATCAAAGGCATCATATAGAGTGTTATTTACATTATCATCTTATATTCATCCAAAAATTTAATTGTTGCTCATTGTGTGTTTTTGAAGATTCAAAGAGTCATTTTTCAGACATTTTCAATGCGAAAATGATTCATATATTTCTATTGGCATAAACACATTAGTCGTTATTCTTTTGTGGAAAACCAAGGTCATTTTTGGAATTAGATACATACGTTTGTATATTCTGGAGTACAATTGGAAAAAAAATCATGCAAAAATCATTTTGTTATAAAGATGTTTCTGTTTCGCCCTCTCATTACTGCTACGAAATCAATCAAGATATTCTATTCAATACATTACAATTATGAATTAACATACGCTCGTACATTGTATATTTTTTGAAATTAAATTAATGATGATTAAAGCACGCATTTTATCAGGTTACAATTGACAAAAAACAGTTATTTGTTTATTATAATTGTTCATTACAAACTCATCAAAAATGGTTTACGTTCCATTCAGCTAAGCTTTTCTTATCAATAAGCTATTTATCAATAAGCTATTACATTTAAATGTATTCAAATCTTAATTATTTTTACCTTAATGATAAAACAATTAGCATTCAAGTTTGGATGTTTGATGTTTCCAGGCATTTTAAATTGATCTTACACTATTGACATCAAGACCATGAATCCTTTCCTTGTTATCTGTATATGAATCAACATTTTGCAAACTCTTGTATGACTATAATAGCTTTCGATATTTCCGATAAAATGGCCTTAACCCTCAAAAGCGTTTTCTTATTCGAAACTCTAGGCCAACTATAGAAAATGCCATGTTATCATGGAATATTTGACACTTTAGATGAACTAGCATACTGACAATGTAACCACATCTGTTAGTTTCGATATTTTTTTCAAAACACAATTCAATTTAGATAGACTGTCAAAATGATTGAATGATATGTAACAAAATATGAGTTTGACTTGTCATAGCTATATTACCGGCATCCATCAATTGTGTGTATGATCGTGCACCACTAAGCATAACAACCTTTCCGTATTATTCATAAGGCTAAAACACACCAAGTACCATTTTATAAGCGAGCTTTAAAGCAAACTCTTTTTTACCTTTTTATTTAACTGTTGCTTGCTGCTGGCAGTTGGCATATTGTGTCATATCTGATATATTTTTACAACGGTTTTATAACAAAATTTACAATTATACTCTAGAAATCATTTAGTACAACCAGAGAGCAAAATAAGATTTATAGCAAGTTATTCTTAAACCGTTATGATATTTGTCTCTTCGCGATTAACATCAGTAGCTCTTGAAGCGTTACAGCACCTGTCGTCCTCCTTTTGTAAAACATTTTCCACCATTGATATTCCAAGGTAAGCCAGATAAATGAAGATAATCTTTGCAATATATTAACACAAAATATAAGGCAAAATTCATATCAAGCAGAATTATTTTTCAGATTAAGTAAGCATTGACAGATTTCTTTGTTCAAACTATAGAATACTTTAGCCCTGTAATGCACAATAAGACCAAAAAAAAAAGAACTCTGTCTCAGCTTACTTAGGTCAAAACCCTAAGCGTTATGCGTTTTTGTTTTTGTTTAGTAAAAAAGGGCTACGCGGATGCGGAAATACCCTTTTTTATTGCATTTTTCGGCCACTATTTTTTTTATTTTGCGGCCGTTTATTTAACTTTTTTTCCAGTAGTAGGAACAAAAGATGAAAAAACTGAAAATTTCTCAAAAACCTTTAAAAAAAAAATGAAATACGCTAAATTTGGATTTTTTTCAAAGCTATGCGCGCGGGAAGCTGAGACAGACCATTGTTTTCCTTTGGTCTATAAAACAATTTTTTAAACTTGACGACTTCAAAATGCATTTAAGAAATGTAGTTGACGGCTTTTTCGTTTGAAATGCTTTTTATATCAATTCCATATGTTTTAAAAAAAGTAACAACAAAAACAAAATGTGTAAAGACCAAAACTATTGAAAAAAAACTGAACCATTTTCATTGAAGTAAAACATGTAACATGTAACTTTACTCAACACTCAATGATAACATAGGCAAAACATGTTTGAACTGACATACATACACCAGACTTCCAGGGTATTTGATCAGCAAAAACATTCTAAGATTAATTAAAGTAAACCTTGACCAAATACCTGTCTTGCTGGTCGTCCCGAGATGACATGAAAGGCACGTGAAGTTAAGGAAGCATATCTCCAGCTGAATGTATATACCAATGACAACCACGTAAATACTTTGTTTCGGTAATAACATCAGGAATGTACAAAAGACACTATTGCATGCGAAGAGTCTAGACGCTCCCTGAAGTTGACATTGAACATTGAAAACTTCACATTGCAGTGGGTCTCAAGATGACATGAATAGCGAAAGGTTAGCAGGCAGCGTATCAATTGAAGATCCGAGCAATATCAACAGTGTCAATCACGTTCATGTAACCTTAGGAATGTGCTAAGAACATCGTAGCATCTTGTTCACTCTGGAGTTCCCAGACGACATTGAGTATTGAAACTTTGACACATGAGAATTCGACTTGGATGGTTAAGTGGGAAATAAGAAAAAGACAAACAAATATGTGTTAAAATATTCAAACAGGGAGGGCATTATTGCAAGTCTAACTAAGTGTTAGAATTTGTTCTGTTGACTTTCTTATTCATGGTATGCTTATAGGTAATAAAGTCAAAAAAGAAATAAAGTCAAAAACACAACTCTATATTCTCCAATGAATAACACGTGAATTAAAAAAAAAACCGCAACGATAAGGTAAAACAAAGAACAATATCAAGTTTATTAAAGGATTACTAAGTTTAGTTTTTACATTGTGTGAAACTTTAATAGACCTGAAATTTAAACTCTGAAAATAGCATGTTAAGGATGGTGTCAACTCATAGTTTTTGCTATTTTACTCACCAGCCAAAAATTAAATCCATATGAAAGTGTACATTTCTAAAAGCCAAATGTCATGTTGAACATAATGGTATGTTGATTTTTCACAAAAACCTATGGAACTAAAATACTTTTTAGAATCTATAAATCAATGCTCAGGTTCAGTTTTCTAAAAAATTTGATATTTTAATCATTTTTTGAAATTTTGCAAAAAAACATGTCAAAGATTGCCATTTTTGCCACAAAAATTGGCAAAAATGATCACTTTTGACCTAATTTTTACTATATTCCAAAAAAAAAATGAGAATCCAAAATTTGAGAAAATTGAACCTGGACATTGATTTCCGGATTCTAAACAGTAATTTTACAAAAGCAAATTTTAGTCATGCTCTCCAAAAAAATAAAAAGATTCTTTTTTAGATGAATTAGGCGGCAAAGAACAAAGATGCCTGTAAGTTCATGGCACCTTTCTATTTTTACCGAAATACTTACGGTTCAAAAGGCAGTCTCGCTTTAAAAAAAAATCGTTTGTATTCTAGCAGAATTTCAATTACCATGTTTGTTTTGTATAGATCCATTTGAAACTTTTCCTGTCTTGTAAGCATACGAGAAGTAAGACAAACTTGAAGCTTACATCTCTCTGCGATGTTTACACAGAGCTGTCTATTGTCAGGACTGATTAAATAACCACTCAATACAAATGTCGAATCATTATGTTCTCCAGAAAGAAAATGTCGCGCTTTGTGTCTTTGTATATTTGATATCCATTTAATATGGTAGACATCAGCTTAATTCATGACCGACATTCCTAATATCTGAGCACACAAATTCAGAGGTAACCATGCAGTAATGCTTAATTGTGCAATAAGCATTTGGTCCTTGTAGGCCCTTTTTTATATTCTGGTATTTCAACTATATGTGCAATTTGTGTCTTTTAAATTATCATATAATTTTTATGTCCCTTTTTATTCCAATTGTGTTTTATCGGAAATTGATTTTTTTATTCAACTGTAATTTTTGATTAGGTGAATTTTGATGTATGTTCATTTTAATTTGCAATTTTTATTTTAGACTTTAAGGGCCCCAATGGAAATAAGCTTCTGCGAGGCTTTTTTGGGTTACCCGAGGAATGGTCGACTTGTGTGCTGTATTAATTAATCAAATCAAATCATCAAACAGTTAATCTTTCACTCAGAATTAGCATTAAAATTGTGTATTTTTTGGAAAATGAAAATGATAATTAAAGCACGCATTGTATCAGGTTAACATTGACAAAAAAACCAGTTATTTGCTTATTATAATTGTTCATTACAAACTCATCAAAACTGGTTTATGTTCCATTCAACCAAGCTTTTCTTATCAATAAGCTATTACATTCAAATCTTGATTATTTTTACCTTAATAATAAAACAATTAGCATTCAAGTTTGGATGTTTGATGTTTCCAGGCATTTTAAATTGATCGTACACTATTGACATCAAGACCATGAACCCTTTCCTTGTTATTTGTATATGAATCAACATTTTGTACTTGGCAAAATCTTGTATGACTATAATAGCGTTCGATATTTCCGATAAAATGCCTTAACCCTCAAATGTCTTCTTATTCTAAACTCTAGGCCAACTATAGAAAATGCCATGTTATCATGGAATATTTGACACTTTAGATGAATTAGCATACTGGCAAAGTAACCACATCTGTTAGTTTCGATTTTTTATTTTAAAACACAATTCAATTTAGATAGACTGTCAAAATGATTGAATGATATGTAACAAAATATGAGTTTGACTTGTCATAGCTATATTACCTGTATCCATCAATTCTGTGTATGTTCGTGCACAACTAAGCATAACAACCTTTTAGTATTATTCATAAGGCTCAAACACACCAAGTACCATTTTATAAGCGAGCTTTAAAGCAAACTCTTTTTACCTTTTTATTTAACTGTTGCTTGCTGTTGGCAGTCGGCATATTGTGTCATATCTGATATATTTTTACAACGGTTTTATAACAAAATTTACAATTATACTCTAGAAATCATTTAGTACAACCGGAGAGCAAAATAAGATTTATAGCAAGTTATTCTTAAACCGTTATGATATTTGTCTCTTCGCAATTAACATCAGCAGCTCTTGAAGCATTACAGCAGCTGTCGTCCTCCTTTTGTAAAACATTTTCCACCATAGATATTCCTAGGTAAACCAGATAAATGAAGATAATCTTTGCAATATATTAACACAAAATATAAGGCAAAATTCATATCAAGCAGAATTATTTTTCAGATTAAGTAAGCATTGACAGATTTCTTTGTTCAAACTATAGAAAACTCTAGCCCTGTAATGCACAATAAGGTCACCAAAAAAACACTGTATCAGCTTACTTAAGGTCAAAACCCTAAGCGTTATGCGTTTTTGGTTTTTTTTAGTAAAAAAGGGCTACGCAGATGCGGAAATACCCCCTATTTTTTTATTGCATTTTTCGGCCACTATTTTTTTCGCGGCCGCTTCGCGGCAGTTTATTTACCTTTTTTTTTCTAGTGGTAGGAACAAAAGATGAAAAAAATGAAAATCTCTCGAAAAAATTGAAAGAAAAAAAGAAATGCGCTAAATTTGGATTTTTAAAAGCTATGCGCGCGGGAAGCTGAGTCAGCCTATTTTTTTTTTCTTTGGCCTATAAAACAATTTTTAAAACTTGACGACTTCAAAATGCATTTAAGAAATGTAGTTGACGGCTTTTTCGTTTGAAATGCTTTTGATATCAATTCCATATGTTTTAAAAAAGTAACAACAAAAACAAAATGTGTAAAGACCAAAACTATTTAAAAAAAACTGAACCATTTTCATTGAAGTAAAACATGTAACATGTAACTTTACTCAACACTCAATGATAACACAGGCAAAACATGTTTGAACTGACATACATACCCCAGACTTCCAGGGTATTTGATCAGCAAAAACATTCTAAGATTAATTAAAGTAAACCTTAACCAAATACCTGTCTTGCTGGTCGTCCCGAGATGACATGAAAGGCACGTGAAGTTAAGGAAGCATATCGCCAGCTGAATGTATATACCAATGACAACCACGTAAATACTTTGTTTCGGTAATAACCTCAGGAATGAACAAAAAGACACTGTTACGTGCGAAGAGTCTAGACGCTCTCTGAAGTCGACATTGAACATTGAAACCTTTACATTGCAGTGGGTCTCAAGATGACATGAATAGCGAAAGGTTAGCAGGCAGCGTATCAATTGAAGATCCGAGCAATATCAACAGTGTCAATCACGTTCATGTAACCTTAGGAATGTGCAAAGAACATCGTAGCATCGTGTTCACTCTTGGAGTTCCCAGACGACATTGAGTATTGAAACTTTGACACATGAGAATTCGACTGGCATGGTTAAGTGGGAAATAAGAAAAAGACAAATAAATATGTGCTAAATATTCAAACAGGGAGGGCATTATTGCAAGTCTAACTAAGTCTTAAAATAAAGTATTGCTTTTACTTTTTACATTGTGTGAAATTTTAATAGACCAATGACAACTCTGAAAATAACATGTTAAGGTTGGTGTCAGCCCATAGTTTTTGCTTTTTAACTCACCAACCAAAAATTAAATCCATATGAAAGTATACATTTCTAAAAGCCCAATGTCATGTTGAACATGATGGCATGTTCATTTTTGACAAAAACCTATGGTACTTAAATACTTTTTAGAATCTATAAATCAATGTCCAGGTTCGGTTTTCTGAATTCTTTGATTTTTTTAATTTTTGTTTTTAATTTTGCAAACACATCTTAAAGGTAGCCATTTTGCCACTAATATTGGCTAAAATTATCACTTTTGACCTATATTTACTATATTTAAAAAAAAAAAATGAGAATCAAAAATTTGAGAAAATTGAACCTGGACATTGATTTCCGGATTCAAAAAAGTAATTTAGTTCCAATTTTTAGAAAAGCAAATTTTAGTCATGCTCTCCAAAAAATATAAAAAGATTCTTTTTTAGATAAACCAGCGGCAAAGAACAACTAAGTTCAGGGCACCTTTCTATTTTTACCGAAATACCAGCTTTTGAAAAGGCAGTCTCGCTTTTTGATAAAAAAAAATATCGGTTGCATTCTAGCAGAATTTCAATTACCATGTTGTTTTGCATAGATCCATGTGAAACTTTTCCTGTCTTGTAAGCATATGAGAAGTAAGACAAACTTGGAGCTTACATCTCTCTGAGATGTTTACACAGAGCTGTCTATTGTCGGGACTGATTAAATAACCACTCAATACAAATGTCGAATCATTATGTTCTCCAGAAAGAATATGTCGCGCTTTGTGTCTTTGTATATTTGATATCCATTTAATTTGGTAGACATCAGCTTAATCCATGACCGACATTCCTAATATCGTCATCAAACAGTTAATCTTTCACTCAGAATTAGCATTAAAATTGTGTATTTTTTGGAAAATGAAAATGAATAAAAGCACGCATTTTATCAGGTTAAAATTGACAAAAAACCAGTTATTTGCTTATTATAATTGTTCATTACAAACTCATCAAAACTGGTTTATGATCCATTCAACCAAGCTTTTCTTATCAATAAGCTATTACATTTAAATGTATTCAAATCTTAATTATTTTTACCTTAATAATAAAACAATTAGCATTCAAGTTTGGATGTTTATTGTTTCCAGGCATTTTAAATTGATCTTGCACTATTGACATCAAGACCATGAACGCTTCCCTTGTTAGTTGTATATGAATCAACATTTTGTGCTTGGCAAAATCTTGTATGACTATAATAGCTTTCGATATTTCCGATAAAATGCCTTAACCCTCAAAGGCGTTTTCTTATGGGCTCGTGTAGTCTAGTGGAATAGCGCAGGACTCCGAATCGTGAGGTCGCGAGTTCGAGCCCAGCTTCGGCCAACGGGTTATGTCCTTGGGCAAGACATTTAATCTTGATTGCTTCGTCAACCCAAGCGCATTGGGGAGCTGTTAGGGGAATATTACAATCTAAATTCCGATAGGTCTGCGTCTTAAGATTGCGATCTAGTTGAGGTGAAATGATTGTGACGATTTCCTAATAACAGCGTAATAATGTCAAGCGCTATGGTACTTCGGTGAATAGCGCGCATATAAATGCCGGATATTATTATTAATATTATTCGCAACTCTAGGCCAACTATAGAAAATGCCATGTTATCATGGAATATTTGACACTTAAGATGAACTAGCATACTGGCAATGTAACCACATCTGTTAGTTTCGATTTTTTTTCAAAACACAATTCAATTTAGATAGACTGTCAAAATGATTGAATGATATGTAACAAAATATGAGTTTGACTTGTCATAGCTATATTGCATGTATCCATCAATTCTGTGTATGGTCGTGCACAACTAAGCATAACAACCTTTTAGTATTATTCATAAGGCTAAAACACACCAAGTACCATTTTATAAGCGAGCGAGCTTTAAAGCAAACTCTTTTTGACCTTTTTATTTAACTGTTGCTTGCTATTGGCAGTTGGCATATTGTGTCATATCTGATATATTTTTACAACGGTTTTATAACAAAATTTACAATTATACTCTAGAAATCATTTAGTACAACCGGAGAGCAAAATGAGATTCATAGCAAGTTATTCATAAACCGGTCTGATATTGGTCTATTCGCAATTAACATCAACAGCAGCTGTATGCAAAGTCATCCACCTTTAGAAAAACATTTCCAACCTTGATATTCTTAGGTAAAGCAGATAAAATGAAGATAATCTTTGCAATATATTAACACAGTTCGTTAGGCAAAATTCATATCAAGCAGAATTATTTTTCAGATTAGGTAAGCATTGAAAGATTTCTTTGTTCAAATTATTGAATACTTCAGCCCTATAATGCACTGAAATACTAAAACAATTTGTAAAACTTGACGACTTCAAATGCAGTTTACAAATGTGGTTGACGAGTTTTTCGTTTTGATATCAATTCTATATGTTTTGAAAAAGTAAAAACAAAAGTAAAATGTTTAAAGACCAAAACCCTTGAAAAAAATGAACCATTTTCATTGAAGTAAAACATGTAACATGTAACTTTACTTAACACTCAATGATAACATAGGCAAAACATGTTTGAACTGACATACATACCCCAGACTTCCAGGGTATTTGATCAGCAAAAACATTCTAAGATTAATTAAAGTAAACCTTAACCAAATACCTGTCTTGCTGGTCGTCCCGAGATGACATGAAAGGCACGTGAAGTTAAGGAAGCATATCTCCAGCTGAATGTATATACCAATGACAACCACGTAAATACTTTGTTTCGGTAATAACATCAGGAATGTACAAAAGACACTATTGCATGCGAAGAGTCTAGACGCTCCCTGAAGTTGACATTGAACATTGAAAACTTCACATTGCAGTGGGTCTCAAGATGACATGAATAGCGAAAGGTTAGCAGGCAGCGTATCAATTGAAGATCCGAGCAATATCAACAGTGTCAATCACGTTCATGTAACCTTAGGAATGTGCAAAGAACATCGTAGCATCTTGTTCACTCTGGATTTCCCAGACGACATTGAGTATTGAAACTTTGACACATGAGAATTCGACTGGGATGGTTAAGTGGGAAATAAGAAAAAGACAAACAAATATGTGCTAAAATATTCAAACAGGGAGGGCATTATTGCAAGTCTAACTAAGTCTTAGAAAATGTTCTGTTCACTTTCTTATTCATTGTATGGTTTAAAAGAAATAAAGTCAAAAACACAACTCTATATTCTCTAATGAATAACACGTGAATGAAAAAAAAACCCGCAACGATAAGGTAAAACAAAGAACAATATCAAGTTTATTAAATGATTACTAAGTTTTGTTTAACATTGTGTGAAACTTTAATAGACCAACGACAACTCTGAAAATAACATGTTAAGGTTGGTGTCAGTTGGAATAGTTTTTGTCATTTTACTCACCAACCAAAAATTAAATCCATATGAAAGTGTACATTTCTAAAAGCCAAATGTCATGTTGAACATGATGGTATGTTGATTTTTGACAAAAACCAATTGAACTGAAATACTTTTTAGAATCTATAAATCAATGTCCAGGTTAAAGTTGCCATTTTTGCCACAAATATTGGCAAAAATTATCAATTTTGACCTAATTTTTACCATATTCCAAAAAAAAAATGAAAATCCAAAATTTGAGAAAATTGAACCTGGACATTGATTTCCGGATTCTAAACAGTAATTTAGTTCCGATTTTTACAAAAGCAAATTTTAGTCATGCTCTCCAAAAAACAAAAAGATTCTTCAGGCGGCAAAGAACAAAGATGCCTGTAAGTTCATGGCACCTTTCTATTTTTAACGAAATACTTACGGTTCAAAAGGCAGTCTCGCTTTAAAAAAAAAAAATATCGGTTGCATTCTAGCAGAATTTCAATTACCATGTTTGTTTTGCATAGATCCATGTGAAACTTTTCCTGTCTTGTAAGCATGTGAGAAGCAAGACAAACTTGAAGCTTGCACCTCTCTGCGATGTTTACACAGAGCTGTCTATTGTCGAGACTGATTAAATAACCACTCAATACAAATGTCGAATCATTATGTTCTCCAGAAAGAAAATGTCGCGCTTTGTGTCTTTGTATATTTGATAACCATTTAATTTGGTAGAAATCCGCTTTATCCATGACCGACATTCCTAATATCGTCATCAAACAGTTCATATCATTAGTCTTTCAATCAGAATCAGTATTAAAAGTGCTCATTTTATACAAAAGAAGTGGTTTTTCCCAAGGTGTCGTTGCTACTCGCTGATGGTATGCATTAACTAAACAATGCTAAAATGTTCCTTTTTTTATATAATTTAATTATATATATGGTATACCTCACCAGTAGCAACAACAAGACATTAGTAACATCATGACCGACATGCCTAATGAAACAAACAAAGCAGTTCTTATCTTCGTCAATGTTCAAATACGTCGTAGACCGGAATTAGTAAGTTATTAGGGTACCGGGTTCGAATCCAGGTGGAACACTTGCGAATTTCCGAGGAGTATGTAGTGCCATAGTGTGTTAGGATCACAAGTATCAACTATATGTTAAAATACAGCGATAGTAAAAGAGTCTTTTACCAAATTTTGACACTTCGAATTAACGTTTTAAGTTATGTTTTTAAAATAACAACGTCTTGCGGGTGGGTGAGTCCAAAGTAACGTTTGTAAGCAAAAAAATGAAAAATTACACTTTTAAATGGCTACAGAACCTAGCAAAAACATTAAATGCACAAGTCTGTTATTGAAAATGGTGCTCACTGGTGGGGCCAAGACATGTAGGTGTTTACAAATTAAATTAATTTCCAAAAGCCTGAATAAAGTTCATGTAACGTTTGGTAACGTTTGTGACATCGCACGGAAACATTTTTTTTGCTCCAAATGACTTTAAAGTAAAAATTCTAATTTTTTTATTGCACTTTACACAGATGATGGGTAACTTACTTACCAATATTTCATGTAAGTGGTAGGAAATTCTATCGTCAGGATTTGTTTTAATGCATTGTTTGGTGAGGTAGCGTTTGATAACATAAGTGACATTTTGGTGTAACTTTTTGGTAACGTTTTTGACATTTTTTAATTAAAACATGTGCTTCTTCATGCACGGATAGAAAAAGTTTACAATATCACATTGGGAAATACTTTTCACCTACCAAGTAACAAATGTACGATTGAAAAACCTGCTTATGTGGTCCTATAAAAAAGCTGATTTTTTAATTGAAATAAAAAAAAGTTTCATTTTCCATGGGTATGTGCTGGGTGTTATCTTACATTTCAGTAGCTAATGTGACTGACTTAAAAACAAGCACATTTTCCTCATAAAAAAATAACAATCTATCTATTTAGTGTCTGTTCGATAGAATGTATTGCGACTTATCAAGGGCCCTACGATGAAGACAGTGTCAAAGCGTTGAACAAGTTTTATATTATGTTTATGTATAGTGTTTCATTCGTTTTTGATAGATTCAAGAATTAAATTTGTAAAAAATACTATTCAACCAAACACGCGGAAAAAATTATTTCTAACTAAATTGGAAACTAAGTTGCTTTTTCAATTAATTTGCCAAAACGGGATTCATTTATAAATATTACAAATAAATTTGTAATGGTTTGTTTAAGATACTAATTTTAGCAATATAATCCATCACATTTTTAACCTCACCGATTTTCATACTCATATTTCATACTCAGATACTCATGCAAAGGTTCATTCAAAACCATCTGATAATTAAAGTTCACGACAAGGAATCGCTAATTATCTTTGAAAAATATTGATTCTACGGGGTTTTGAAAGAAACAAAAAGATATAATATTTCTGATGTATTTTGACAGACATTATCTTGAATAGCACTAAACCATTTCAAATAATTTTTACAGGTTGTGTAGCATTCGTTTCAAGGTTATATCACAATAACAAAAGTCTTGCTCAGAAAAAAAAATAAGCTAATAATGAATTCATACAAATTATTGATAACACCGATATTTGTGTTCTGAATTCGATTCTTGGTGTAATGACTTATTAACCCTCGTCTAACCAGGGTTGTTGTTGCAATCCCCCGAAGGTTTTTTCCCCGCAGCTTAAAAACGGAAAATCAACCGACCCAAGAGTTCTGGGTAATCTCTTTTACATCCTTTGCGGTCATTTTGATGAAAATATTAGGGGGTACCACCTATAGGGGATACCACCTAAGGTGAGGTTAGGTTAGGCCATCAAAGTAGAGGGGTTGTTGCAGCCCGGTGACGTCATTATAACGTAACGCCTTGGCTGATTTTTGTAATCTTGATATCGTTGGATAGGGAAGGACCATACCTTTCTATTGATAACAAAACCAAGTTCATAGGGGGGTTCCGTTTTAAAAATCCAGGGGGTTGTAACAACCCCCACTCCCTTGGTTACAAAAAAGGCTTGGTTAGACGAGGATAAAAGCAAGAGGGGCATTCTTGCAATGATGTTAGACGATAAATTATTTGAATAAAGTCGAGGTAATCTATGTTTAATCTGGTGAATGTAAATCATTTAGAAGGTGATCTTGTACCAGCTAATTTTCCTCATTATAATGATACGTTTCCTTGAAAATGGCATGGCATACTGTTAGCAATAAACATGGCTCTCAGGATAAAGGTGTGTTTTCTAGTATTTGAATCTCCCAAAATGCAGTCATTTAAACAACTCTTTTACATGCAGGCCTTCGTACAAAATTAAAAGAATATGACCAAAATTCAAAAAATAAAAATGTCTATTCGGTCAGTATCTAATTATGGTTTCATAAAGTACCATGACCAAGTAATAGCTAAGTAACCAAACGATATAAAACGTTTGGAAAACTTTTAACCTTTTCTTCAATAAAACAAACACCAGTCTGGCTTTAAAGTTGACTTATTTAAACACACTCATCCCTTCAGGGGAATAAACTCGATAATCCAGAATCAGAATTTAATCTAATACAGTTTTCGGCCCTTGACAATATCCTAAAATGTCGATTCAAATATCATTGAACTGAGAGCAAAAATCGTTCGTAATTTGCATTTCTTTAAAATATGATTTTGTATTATGTTTGGTTAAGTATTAATATCTTATCATAAATATAAACCCATAGGGATTAAAATGTTTTATTTATTTCTGAATAAAGTTCATGTAACGTTTGGTAACGTTTGTGACATCGCACGGAAACATTTTTTTTGCTCCAAATGACTTTAAAGTAAAAATTCTAATTT
>JXSR01S056891.1:0-10411 GCA_000969725.1 Ophiothrix spiculata | reverse complement strand
ATTGGATGTTCGATTGCAAAGTTACATCCAAATTGGTAAAAGGCATCGGGCTGATTCAGAAAACTATAGTTCTGAGAAAATCAAGTTTAAAGTTTTTGTATTTGTGAAACTTGAATGGAGAAAGGATTTTTATCTCGGTTTTTAAAACATTTATCTTATGTTTTGGATGTTGGAACCTGATTGATATGGTAGAATACACTTCAAATGTAACGTTTCTGATGAAATTAGAAATTCGACCTTGGACGTGATTTTTGACTATGCTCAGCTTCAATGGCCCGTATCTCGTAATTTACTATGCCAACCTTAAGGTACCTTCGATATGACGGGTCATATATGACTAATCCAAAAATATTCAAGGTACATAACAATAATGCTTGTGCTACGAAAGTGCATATAAGACTCAAAGTTGCAACATAATTACGCCAAAAATAGATTAAGAAAAGACACAAGAAAATTGTTCATAATAATAGTTGATCCTATCCTGTATTTACGTAAATATCTTTAAACGGTAAAATACAAATCAAATTTTAAACAACAATTAAAAAGAGTCAATTTTGACATCTGAATTTGTATAAATTGCCATAGAGGAAGCCAGATTACTGAAAAAACAAGGAATTCGTTGTCTGCCCAGATATAAATTTAAAATTGATCCCTTTAAACAAGTAACTATAAACGTCAATAATATGGCCCTTAGACGAACATGATGAACCACTGTATTATGTACTTCGAATGAATGACTTGTTGGCTAGACTTCCAAATGACATTGAAATGTTGGTTTGCAAAGTTAACATGTAGTCACTTTCTCAACCGATCACTTACCTTGAGATTTTCTTAATAAGCTGTTAACCTTGAAACCATCACTTGGGATTTGTCAGTGATTAGACAGAAATAATCAAGAGTCTGTTAATGTCATTATGAGAGGCAAGATAAAAAGTTCAACTCGGTACTTATTGAAACAGAAACCGTTTAAGAAATCTTGGATAAATATGTCTGTTTTTTAAAATAAAATTTATAATTGAGCAAGGCTTATTTGAATTGGTGGCGATCAAACACAGAAATTTATGATTACCTGGTAACGTTCTTGTGACTTTCCTATCCTTTTTTTATATTTTTAATCAGTTTTAATGAAATAAGTGAAACCAAATGATTATAGCAATATTTTGGATAACTGCACTAGAACTATTAAATATAAACCAAAACTGAAACACACAAAGTTTTCCTCTAGAGAATTATAGTTGTGAATAACCATATTTTGCAGCAGTGTTGATTTATATCCTTTTACTTTTTCTGTTTTAAGGGTGAATATTTTATCTGTTCAGTTATGACGTTTCAACCAAAAAAATCAATTGATATAAAAGTTTGAACTTTCAACTAGTATGAATCGGGTTGTCATGAATTAGAACGAAAAACAAGAACTCCTTAAAATGTATATCAGCAACTGCAACAAGTACACTTGACAAGTGACAAACTTTATTTATTATATTTTTATATTCCTTGGAGTTCCCGTAGTAATAAACTGTGCAATTCAATATAAAGAGGGAAAACATATCTTTTGCTATAGCAGACACACAAGGGATTTTTTTCATAACATTACGTTTTTTTAGTTCTAAGAATAGTGCACTATATAAAACTTACGACTGCAGAACGTAAGAACTGGGAAATAATAGTTTGGTACAGAAACACACTTTTCTCTCTTTAACAGCATAGCCAGACTTCATACGTGGTTGGAGTCTTTAACGTGATGACTAAAATACTAAAATCTAATATCTTTATCTCTGAGGTTAGATTTTTTCAGTACAAGATCATCTGCCACAAATTCAATTCAAGATGCGATAGATTTTTTTTTTCATTTTGCCATCATGTTTTCGCTGACTTTGTTTCCTAGTACATATGAGGACATGCTGAATTAAGAAGTTTTCATTTAATACCATATTCTGCTTTCATATTCTCAACTTTCAAATAATATACAATAAGTTGATATTAATTTCTGAGCGCATAAAAGTCAATTCAATAATGTTTATAGAAAATGGTCATTAAAGTGGAAGTTTTAGAAAAATCATTGAACCGAAAAATTGCACACGGTGTGTAAGTATTTTATAGGACAATTTGTGCAAAGATCATGAGCGTTCTTATTATTTCCTTTTAACAATTCTCACAAAAACCTTTAAAACAACGCTCCTTAAATATAAATATTTTCAAATTCCATCGAAAAAAAAACCTTGACTATTTATTTATTTTTTAACTGCTTTTATTTCTCAAAATCATCAATGACACTTAATTCCGCTCATTTTATTGTAAACCTGATTTACTTTGTCATTGTGCTCAAGCACACTTTTAAAAACTTTGGATTTTTAAAAGTATCTCATAAAAACAGACACGGAATACTACTTACTCGTATATATCGGATATTATGAAATATATCGGTCATATGCAAATTAATCTTAGAAGGATATTAAGAACCACTGTACTGTCCCACGGCTTGCGGCTTATAAACGTTTCAATTTCATCGAAATGGCGATTAGAGCTTGTAAAGCTTTTAAACTATGCTACTATAAATGCAGTTCACGGGACCTAATAGTGCAATCATGGCAGTTTAATTACAGAATATGTTTCAAAGGATATTGGGGTTGTCGTTAATAAAGCACATTCAGAATGTCATAAATCGCTGCAGGTGATTCGAGGGAATTTTTACTTCCAGTTGCTTTTTATATTTAATACATATAAGTCAAAGACTAAACGTGCTAACGGAATTTGCCCGCAGTTTATTATGATAAGTATGAGTCTGAAATTAAATGTAGTTTGTTATTGTCGAGAGCAGTGACTTTTATATATCTTAGGATTGAATCGGCGGAAAATTAGATCATTCTTCAAAACAAAATTGGGTTAAGTAAAGAACTTCTTAACGTGAGAGACTTAATATGATATCTAAAAATAAACTGTCACTAAAGTTTGTGGTAAAGGAAAAGTGCATAGCGGTAAAACAAAAATAAAAATCGTAGCTTTCATTTTTAAAAGGAGTAAGCCCTATCTAATCTTAGCACTTGTCTCTGGATAAGGTGATTACAGGCTTTATACCATTGTCGCCTTTTCTTGCAATTGTCCACATAATAGTTGCCATTATTTGGTATGTGTAAAATAAATCTGCCACGTCGTTATTAAGTTAATTATAGATAAAAACAAAATTGTGGTCTTATTCAAATATCTTTTGACACTTAAAAAATCTATGAGTATGATTCTAATTTCATTGCAAACAATCATTGCGGAAAGCAGTTTTTTCCCCCGCATCCCAAGACTGATTATAATTTCAACCGCTATTTTGATTTATCTACAATTCCAAATATATTTTCAAATAGCATGATGCTATCAATAAGCGAATGTTGGACTGGGTGATTAAAATTTAGACATTTAAAGAGATATACGGAGGATAATTGTCCATCGAAAAAGAGCTATAAGTAATTATTTTATATTTTATATTGCAATTAACATAAGACGTTATCACAGTTATAGTCAATGTTTCCAAACAAAATATCTATATCTACAATACTAAAGAACTAATGGGGTGACAAATGTCCATCTATAATATTGCACAGAGTGCCCATTAATTTAGGGGCGCACAATTAGATTTCCAGGGAGGGGGAGCAGGAAGTTGGGTTCGGGGTTGTTGAGGGGTTTTTTTCGAGCCCCATTCGGGAGCGATTTTTCCCCCTGGAAATTATACTGTTTTTCTGCCTATTTCATGTTCAGGTTTGTTTTTCTTCTGCCTGTGGAGGGTTTTTTTTTTCAAAAAAACGTCATGCTCCCCCCTGGAAATCTAATGGTGCGCCACACTCTAAGAAATTTCCCGTAAATTTTACGGTAAAATCACTGGCAATTCGGTTGCCAACACTTTACCGTAAAATTTACAACTTTGCCGTAAATTACTATACGGTATGTTACTGTATTTTTTACATGTGGCTGTTTATTTTACGTTAAATCATATTTTTTTATGGACCTTTCCTACCTGTTTCAAAGCATAGGTGGATTTTGACACCAGTTTTCAACTTAAAATCGGATGATATTTAGTGTCAAAATAAGCATCCCTAGCCATTCTTAAGAACAAGGCAGATTGCCACACCAAGGTAAAATGTGCAGTCTTAGTAAGAACCACTGTACTGTCCCACGGCTTGCGGCTTATAAACGTTTCAATTTCATCGAAATGGCGATTAGAGCTTGTAAAGCTTTTAACTATGCTACTATAAATGCAGTTCACGGGACCTAATAGTGCAATCATTCCAGTTTAATTAAAGAATTTGTTTTAGAGGGTATAAGGGTTGTCGTTAATATTTTATATTTAGTATATATTTTCTGTGGTGTCAAATTGTCTTTTTTGCTATTAATTTACGGAACTTCCCCGTGTTTTCCACATATTTACGGTAAAATCCCGTAAAAAGACGGTCATTGCATTAAATATCTGATATATGCCGTCAAATTTACATTTCGTCCGTAAATATTTTCTTACGGGAATTCACCGTTAAAAAATACTGGTTTTCTACCGTAAAAATACGGTCATTTTTTAGAGTGCACTTAGAGAAGAATCTCAATACAGTTAATTCTGATTCTTCGTTTTAATTCCATCTGGTCACGAAATTCATATTTTTCCCGATTTAACTCTCATCTAACCAAGGGTGGTGGGGGTTGCAACCCCACTGAGTTTTTTTCCCGGTGCACAAAAACGCAAAAGCAACCGACTCTAGACATCTATGTTATCTCTTTTACAACATTTGCGGAAGGTATTTGTCCAAAAAAATGATTGAAACACTTACATTTAATAGTTGCATTCCAACTAGAAGCCATACATCAAAAAGCAACATTAAGAGCACTTATAACATAGAAAACGTATTTCCATTTGCACTTAACTGACAATTAATGTAATAATATAAGCTAAAACGAAATTCTGATTGAGTATAATGTTTCAAAGCTAAGTTTGCACGAACTAGGTCAATAATCAGAACTTTTACATTTACCAAATAATTGTCGGTATGCATTTCAACTTAACACAGATCATCATCTAATGAGGAAAGTAGAGTTTCCTTTTCCTATACTTAACATGAAACCAATCTATTCAGGACAACACTGCACTTATCCTGAAAGCGAAGATAAAAAGGTCATTCTGATAGAGTTTCTCTTGTTTGTCTAAGATGTGTAATATAAGGTATCTAAATCAATCGTTCTATAAGACGACCGGTACTTTGATTTGATATTTTTCATATCACGTGCTTACACAAGATTCGGGTATAATACTTGCCCTATAAATCGTGAGACAAATTGTCGTAGAAATACTTGAGACAAGAAGGAAATAGATGATACCATTAAAATAGACGACACTTTGATTGAGTATGTAGTATTTGAGAGTTTATTGATTCTACCGACAAGATGCTTTTTCATTGAATGTCTAGAAGTACTTGTAGCAACTTGTATTCTAGTATAAAATATCGTATTTTCTAACATATGTGTGAGTAACAAAATATCTTAATATATTTTCATTCATGGTTTGTCAATGTTCTGTAATTCTTAGACATCTAATGTTTGTTTAAAATGAATTGTTTCTTTAAGTTCATTGACTGTTGCTGGAAAATTGTTTTGTGAAAATTGAATACAACTACATATGTAATAGTTGATTTAATAACATGACGGATACATTACACACCGGAAATATGTTTGTACAATTGTTTGGTGTGATGTGATGATGTGCATATATGGTTACGAAGCGAATCAGGACTGTTTCATAATTTCAAAACACGGGTTGTACAAAATAAACGAAATAATAATAATAATAATAATAAAAAAGGCGCTTGTATAGCGCAGGGATACCCTTTAAAAAAAGCCTCTAGGCGCTTCACAAATACATATAATACATTATACAATCAAGAGTAAAATATTAAAACTATATCGAAAAGAGTAGGGAAACATTCCCGGTCATGTTGACTATCCCTTCAAAAAGTATATCATTTCTCTTTAGGACCAGAGAGCTTCGCGTTTGACTCCAATTGGAGTGTTGCGAAGTATCTAAAGCAGAAGCAGAAACAGAATAACGTACTGAAAGGGGAAAAGTTGTTCTCGACAGAAAAGCCAAAATAAAAATCTACAGTGGAGTTGATTATACAACTCTAACGGTTTTAGTATTTACAAACATTGATTATATTCTATGACCTAAACAGAATATTTGGTTTGATTTTAATCTTAACATCGAAGTAAATGGGCGGATTAATTTTGTTCAAAATCAATTCGGCCCCCCCCCCCCATAATAACAACTACTTTGTACCAGCCTCAACATTTTGATCAGAGCCTGTAAACTTTTCAAACTATGTTCCATAAATGTGGTTCACGGCACCTAATAGTGCAATCATTCCAGTTTAATTAAAGAATTTGTTTTAGAGGGTATAAGGGTTGTCGTTAATAAAATAGAATGCCATGAATTGCCGCAGGTGTTTCGAATGTATTTTTACTTCCATTTTTATTTATATTCAGTAAGATAAGTCAAAGACTAAATGTGCTTACGGAATTGCCTTTAGTTTATTATGATTGTGTTATTATGATTGTGTAAGTCTAAAATAAAGTGTATTTGATGAGAACAATGATCGAATTCAGACTTTTGTAAATCATAAAATTAAATCAGTGAAAATGGGATCTTTTTTCAAAAAAATGGATTAAGTAAAGAACTCTTATGGTGAGTTAAAATATGATATTTGAAATAAATGAATAAAAATAAAATAAATAAACAAATAAGAACTTGAATTATGGTTGAAAAAGTTGTATAATTACTGGCTTTCATCTGTAAAACATAAAATTCTTTACCGTGGTTTGATCCCAAAATGAGTCTGCTCTAGAAATAATGAATTAGGCATTCAAACACGCCCGAGTTGTCCATCGCGAATCAACAATAATGCATCCGTACGTCTGCGTATTTTTATTGCGCGAGGGTGGATCTTCAATAATGAAAATCCTCCTGAAAACGTATGAATTAAAATGATTCTATAGGTTTTCAATTTAACAGATAGGCCTACTCATCTTCATAAAAATATTTAGTATAATCCAAAGCAAAGTGCTAGTTTGTGAATGTTTACTGCATACTGCTTGGACGTTTTCAATTTTTCCCAAGCACCGGACTTTTGCACGTACTATAAGTACCCGACGCGCGATGAGCAGTGCGCCGACTTATGTGTACTGCGTAAACGCACTTTCGTAAACGCTGTGCCGTGCGTGACGCGTTTATTTGAATATAAGATGTTGATTCATCACGAATCAATAGACCTTTTCAAACCGATCTTTTCCGAAGATACCCGAAAGCTTGAACAAATTCCGATCGTTTCCGGGAAATAAATAGTGCCTCTGTGCCTCATCTTTTGACAAAGTTCGACACTTCGACAGTATGTTTCCAACAACGACGAACGTTGCCTTTTTTATCATGCACTTTTGCGGTACTATTTCATTTTATTTCATTGTCGTCTGCCGACTGCAACTGCTGTGGCACGTAACCATGTTTTCCGAAGTTTTCCGATCGCTGTTTGAAAAGGTCTATAACGGTTTGCTCCTGTATAAGGATATACAGTGAGTTGTTGAAGCTTGAATTAATGGTAACTGACATCGTTCTTAAAGTTTGCCGCGACATCCAAAGCTAAAATAATCATATATACCTGTCATGTCTGACAGGTATGAGTTCTGATAAATTGTTACAATTCAGCACAATTTTAACCAACAAATGCACACTATCAAGTAGACAAACCTTGTGAGAATTTCTGTCAAAAGTTCATTGAATTTTGTTTTCTGGTGATAGAAATTAGTTTGGCAGGTAGTCGATAAATGTCAAGTGATCTGAAATCCAGAGTCATGCTATATATAGCGCAGTAGCATTCATGTACAAATATCAAGATATAACATACAGGGTGATTGAATTTTTTGCAAGATATTTAGCAAAATATAAGGAGGTTAAGCCATGGTGTGAATAAGAATAATACATTTATATTTCAGTATATAACAGTGCATGTCTTGAAGTTCCAGTTAATCTAAATTCATAGTCTCTACTAATGTTTCCAAAAATGGAAGTAAGAAAAATGTATATGCACGTTTGACACCATCTTTTAAGAGTTTTACAACTTATACAATAATAAAGTTAAGACATCGCAGTGTACAATACCAACAGCATTTATTCATAAAATTAACGTAGACAAGGCGTCATGATTATGAAAAAATCAATCGCATCTTGAACCCATCTAAATGGTGATGTTCTAGCAGTAGTATAGTCTAACAATAACGTTGGAGATCTACGTAATACTTGTGCATCTAGTTCAAGATTCCTTCAGACTCTAACCACGTATGAAGTCGGGACTATAAACTACAAAAGTCAAAGAGTACTTCTGTACATGACTAGCATTTTCCTGGTTCTCGTGTTATGCAGCTAGTTTTCTAGTACAATGTTCCTAGAATAGACTACTTTCGTATGTCCCATAATGCGTTTTGAAAGTACCGTAAACGCTTATTTGACCAAATTATTACCTTCTGCGCAAATGACGTATTGCGCACACCGTAGTAATATGGTCGCTTGCGCATAAATGCCCGTATTTGCGGTACTTTCAAGATGCATTATGGGACATACGAAACTTGTCTATTGAGCAAATCTAACTTGATGAGTTGAACAACAAACAGAAATCTCTGTAGCTTAGGATATGTTTTCTCTCATGAGCTTTTTCTTTTCGGGCTGGATTTTTAAAAACCCGGAGGCATTTAGAAATATAACACATTAAGTCTTTCAATAGTCTAGTGTTGTGTTGCATTTGCAGAGACCTATTGCCCGGTTCTTAAAATATTTTATTAAAAAGTTTAGACACATAACCATGTCAAACTGCAAGTTAATTTTCCCCCCTTAAGGCTTCTAGATAATTTACTGTCGGTAACATATTATAAAAGGAAGTATGACAGCTCTCCAAAACTCCCGATAACTATTTTTCCATTTTAGTTTATTTTATCATCATTAGTTAATATCTGCATCTTTTGGCGGCATATTAAGATAAAAATTTGAGACATTTAAAGACAATATGAGAATAAATGAGGTATCAAAGATGATTTTAAATCCGATAGATGAAAATACACGTAGATGAATGTGTCAATTAGTTCTTTGATCGTTGACTATAGGGAATAGAGCTAATGGATCAAAAAGTTCCGATTTAAATCCATCAGACGTTAAAATTGTTAATCACCTGCAAATAACAAGTGATGTCATCTTAAACATTTTTAGAGTTTGTATTATAGAACTTTTTAGAAGTTGACAAAGTTTGAAAAATGATTCTATGTGGTATCCGACTGGGAGCAGCCATAGATGGTTTTAACCTAAGATACACCAATCATTAACTTGTTTTGGTTGCAAAGTCATCAAAAGAGGTCAATGATACATTCAATTATAGTCTTTGGTTTAATACCCGAAGGCGAAAACCTTTGGTGATTTGGTAATAATCAATGCATCTCTTCTACGTGTCCTTTTCTTTAAATTTGCTAGACATCAGACCAAGTTTATACTAAGTTTGTTTGTTTTTTGTTTCCACCAAAGCACACACTCCGTTCCTAAGGTGTTTTTAGTATTATTTGTGCTCATAACTTGTTGTTGGTGGTGGTGTTTTGCTCCTACATTAGATACTACCGGGCTATGGTACATACACTCAATCCATCCTCCACGATCAAATTTGAAATGGTTCCTCCTTGCCTTTGATAATATGATCAATATATTTTACCGATTTGATAAAGGTACAAGATGATACAGAATTTGATGTAATAGCAAATTGATTCACAATCCCAGGAAACTTCGTTTAGTGAAAACAGTAGCTTGTCGGTAGAATCAATGAGCTCTCAAATACTGCATATTCAATCAAAGTCTCTTTTATTTAAAGAGCATCATTTGTTTCCTTATTGTCTCAAACATTCTACCGACAATTTATCTCACATCTTAAATAGGAAAGTATTGTATTGGGATCTTTTGCTTGAGATTCGATAATTTATCAAATCAAAATAACAATTGTCCGATGTATCTTACGGAATAATTGATGTAGATGCCTGATAATTGTACACATTTTCAAAAACAAGAGAAACACTATCCCAATGACCTTTTCGTGTATCTACGGTTAAGTGTTGTCCTGAATGGATTGGTTTCATGTTAAGCATGTTAAGTATAAGAAAAAGGAAACTCATCCAATTCTACTTTCCTCAGTTTGATGATGATCTGTGTTAAGTTGAAATGTATACAGACAATTATTGGTAATTGGAAAATTTCTCATTGTTCACCTACTTTTGGTAAACTTGTCTTTAAAATATTACACTATACATTTTTTGGTTTTAATTAACTAACTTATTACATACCGTAGATCAGATCCGTGTCTTATTTCTT
>JXSR01S056880.1:116325-136090 GCA_000969725.1 Ophiothrix spiculata | reverse complement strand
ACCAATCAGAGCTCTAGTTTGGTTACCATGGCAACCAGGGCAAAATATCGAATATTTTCAAACATTACAACCTTTGTGCAACAATGCAGTATGCAAAAAGCATTTACCATGTGTCTAGTTAGTGATTTCACATTACCAGGAAAATTGCCAAAGGCAGCAGCAGAGTTATTTTAAAGGGAATTCTTGTTTTTAGCTCATTATACTAATTAATGGATTTTCCCGTTACTGTGTGGTCCAAATTTGGAGAAAAAAACATTTTTGGAATCGTTGAACATTCAACTTTGACATTTTATATGTTTCCTTCTGTGCCAGTGAGGGGACTACGGAATTTGTTTTCCTTTTGTATATTAAGCCAATGGCCCATGGTCTATACAGTTTAATGTTTCTATTACATTGTATCTTTGATACATTAACCTTAGATTTAATTTCAATGTCTGTATTCAGTGTTCTCATTAACTGTTTAGTATTCATATTGCATTCAAAGTCACAATAAAATGCAGTCATATTGTCTGGTTTAGTTAAGAGAAAATTGTTAAAAAATATTGATATGCAAGGTTGATATGGGAAAGGGGTGAAAAATGGGTGATGAATGAGGCCCGGGGGAGGGGGGGTTCTTACTGACAAACGGTATACGGGGGTGCTCAAAGGTTTTGGGGTGCATTTGCGCCCAATTGCAAAATTGGGTGTATTTAGGAAAATTTTGCCGAAAAAACACCAAATTTTCCCAAAATTGGGTGCTTTTTCTAGAAAAATGGTATAGAGATGGGTCACAAAATCACGCTTTTTGAGCTATAGATAGATTTCTGATAAATTCTGAAGTCTACTTTGAGCATCCCCGTACAATTTAAGAACCCCCCCCCCCTCCCGGGGATGAGGCACTTCATAAGAATTAATCTCTGCCTACAATTAGATGCCTTTGCTTTGAGTACCATTTCCCCCCTTCTTTTTGATGAATTAAATGTTGCCTACATTTCCTTTTGCTTTGAGTGCCATTCTTTTCCCCTTCTTCTTGAGCATTGTCCGCGTCCCTGTCTTGTCCTGTGGTTGCTGTATTCTTAGAAACTTTGTTTGTGTTCGGGGGAAAACATATCACAGGCCTTTTTTTGGCCTTCCAGCCCTCTCCTCCATAATTGTGCTCTTTTTAGGCATTGTCAAGATTGTGTTGTTTCCATTATTTCTTATTTTTATATCATATTTGATTGTTTTGTATGTTTTATGGAAAAATAAAATGAACAATAAAAAAGACTCAATAATTAACCCTTTGAACCCTGGCCATTCCACGTGCATCTGTACCGCTGGCCCGGGCCAACCCGAAAGTTCAAAGACACAATATAACCCCTAAACTTACTTAGATTTTTATTTCCCTTGCTTTACTTTTTCATTTTACATTAGTCTGAAATATTCCAATAACCAGCATTCACAAAAGAATATTATTTATGTCGATCAACATATTCAACATTTACGTTGTAGTCTATGGGAAAAGCCACATTTGTTGAAATTTGTGATCAAATTTGCAAAAGTATGTGCAATTTCTCACCTCTGTCGAGTCAATAAGAGCAAAATGAACCATCAACCATGGGTTCACAGCTTCATTAATGGCTTCTGATATAAATAAGACCAATGAAAATTGCAACTACCCATGACTGATGACAGACACATCAAGTTTCTGACATGTGACCTTGAAGCCGGTAAACCGCCTCGTCGGGTATGCGGTACATGCACACATGAGCCGGTATACCGGCCCGTCGGGCTCAAAGGGTTAAAGTGTTTGACACTTAATTATATCGGATTTTGTTTCTTATTTGGGATATCCTTAATGAATAAATGAAGTGTAATGAATTCTTTTCTGCCAAAGTTTGACGCAATGCTTAACCCTTTTGATTTGATAGAACACATGAGCCTTTCCAAAGGAGCTTACGAGAGAACGCTCAGGTGTTCCAATTTGTATTGAGAGTAAATTGCTTCAGCATGGGCTATGTATACCTATATTGCAATTCAGGATAGAAAGGGTTAAAGGTCTTATCTTTCCACACCTGTGCAACCCAAATAGCACCCCAATATCAATTCTACCCCTTCCTTTATATGTCAACCCTGTATATCAATGTTTTGTAACAACACAAATGTAAATAAAACAGACAATGACAACTAGGTTTTATTATGACTTCACTTGCAATAGGAATACTAAACAGCTAATGGAAGGTGGAATACTGACGTTGTGATACTGACACAACACTTTTGTGTTGTGTCAGTATCACAACGTCAGTATTCCATTTAAAAACACCTATTTACAAAGTTGAAGTTTACATGTATTGTGTGAAAAAATGTATGTTAAAACATTAGAACCATCTCAAAGTTTATATAACAACTACTTTTGATAAATGACTAATATATGCCTTATGTACACTTTTCTGTCCAAATCTTGCATTTGCATTCGGCAGGGTAGATTATCTATTTACATTTCACCAACTTTGACGAGCGTAAACCAATTTCTTACATATATATACAGGTTTTACGTCCATCCTATCAGACTCGAGGCCCCGAGATTCTGACTTGACGATAGACGACAGAATTTTATTGTTGGGCTTTCTGTAGCGCAAGCGCCGAAGTTCGAACCAGTAATCTCTGGATTACAAGTCCAATGCTCTAACCGCTTGGCTAACGAGGTCATTCTAAGATGTAGAATTTGTCATACATCAGTTCAGTTTTTTTAAATTAATCTTTGCAGGTGTTTGAAGATAAAATGCATGAATATTGTGAATCTGCAATAAAATTGATTTCACTAAATTCGGAGCTTTGCAAGTATTTTCTCCTGTAGTGCAAAATGAAGTTTGCTGACTTGTACGGAGCTGGAAAGGTACATTTGTAGAATCAAATCTTTATATAGGTAAACTTTGAGATGGTTCTAATGTTTTAACATACATTTTTTCACACAATACATGTAAACTTCAACTTTGTAAATACCTTTAAGGACACCTTTTGATACCTACATATGATTCAAAATTCCATATTCAGAACTTGTTGCTGGCTTTGGTCAAAACAGAGAAAGGAAAACAAAGATTCTGTTATGACAAGATTTCAAGTTATGACACACAAATTGACCAAGATGAAAAATGACCTCAAGATTCAAGTATCTGGCTTGGAGATGCAGCATACTTGATGAGATAAGAGGCATTGCATTTGCCTTTAAAGTGCCATTAAGATCATTTCAGGTTTGTGAAATGCCTTTATAACTATTCTACTCATAATTTTCATATTCATAGATTTGTTATCTTTATAGAACACTTTAAAAAGCACTGCACACTAAAATTATGAACAATGGAAAGGCATAAATGTTGATAGTTCCTTGTAATTGGCTTCTGCAATTCATGGCCTCTCTAAGATGCGCCAATTCAACCAAAGTTGAAGAGGTGTTTTGTCAAACCACTGGCTAAGGCAAAAATTGACTAAATAAGTAGAAAAAGCATCTTTCTCACCCCGGTATCTCACATATTTCAAAAACCTTTTGCACCACCTTTCCAATTCCGGTGCCAAGTGCATACCATACTGCCTTAGCAGGAAAATATCATGTATGTAAGAAAAAAGGATGGCATTTTAAGGTCAGTATGTTAACTCAAACTGAGTCTTTTATAAGATAAAATGTGGTATGCTTCAGCCCAATTGCACTAAACTAAAATTAGAAGCATAGATTTTACTTGCTTCCTTTTTATCTTGTTTTTTTAACAGGTTCTCTGGTGTGATTTTATGGACAACTTTCAACATTATACATGTTTTTCTTATTCGAAATTCCATATTCAGCACTTGTTGCTGGCTTTGGTCAAAACAGAGAAAGGAAAACAAAGAGTCTGTTATGACAAGATTTCATGTTATGACACACAAATTGACCAAGATGAAAAATGACCTCAAGATTCAAGTATCTGGCTTGGAGATGCAGCTGTGGGACGGATAGCGCATACTTGATGAGATAAGAGGCATTGCATTTGTCTTTAAAGTGCCATTAAAATCATTTTCAGAATTGTGAAATGCCTTTAAAATTGTAAAACACCTTCTAGTATTATCTATACACTGTGGATGTGTTTATGAACAATCAAGGACAGGATAACTTTATTAGCTTTTATTCATATTTGCAGTGATTATCTACATAATTATAACCTTTAAGTAAGTGCATTTGTAAATGTTTACAATGCAGTAACTGGACAGCGAACAAGCCTTAAGAGGTATGAAATTCAATAAAAAGATAAGGATCATTCAGGTCTCCTTTTCTAGGTCTCTTAACCTATTTACAGCAGTGTCCAGTATGATGTCATTGATGTGGTCAAGTTTTGTCATCAGGAATCATGTTAGTCAAATTATTGCATTTCTATCATTTGTGATGGCTTACCCCGAAAAGGGAAACTTTGCGACAGAGTAGTTTTCAAGAAACTGGTGAAGATGGGCAGCAAAAAAATTAACAGAATAATAAGAATTTCCAGCAGATTTTCAGTTGTAAAATGTGATCGCCTTGTTCAATTTCATCAAGTAAGGTGCCATTTTAAAGCTTAGAAAATGATGATGGAACTTTTATCCAATGATGTCACAATTTTTGCATCAGTTGAATGGCAGCATGTAAAGTTTCAACCCCATTCAATCAAAATATTTAGATTTTCTATCATTACTAATTATCTTTGGAAACAAAGAAATATGTCTCCAGTAAACCGGATTGCCAGTCCACAGTGCAGAGCAGAGTGACCAATCTTCCTGAAAGGAAGTGAAATATTTCCATGTGAGTACCTTAAATAGTATATGTGAGTACCTTAAAGTATCTTAAAAATAATTGGATCTGTACTTAGAAACTTTTATCAATATAAAGAAATATACTACTCTCTATATTTAAAATCTTCAAATGGTAGATCCAATGCAAAAATGATTTTTTTTTTTATTTATCAACAATATTGAAGATTAAAAGAAATAATAAAATAAAACCTCTTTCGCTGCATTCAAAATCAATATATATCTTCAGAGAATTTTCTATTTATAGCCACCATCAACATGCAAAACAACATTCTAGTTTTTGAATTTGTTTGCTTTTTTCCAAGGCCCCCTCCCCTTCCCCTAAATTTGGCAAAAATCTGCAAAATTAACCAAATATGGAAATTTTGAATTAAAAAAAGAGACTTGATTCCATATCGAAATAAAAGCATAGGAAATCCAAGCCAAGATAGTTCGTCCATCATTGTCTGCCTATTTGAACAATATTTACTCTCATTGATTGAAACAAACGTGCCCAGCATCTCTTCAATCACTTACGGGACCCGTATTTACATTTGGGTCAAGTCTCTTATCATATTTACTTTGTCGATCCGTTCTCTTTATATTCGCATGATGGTATGTCCTGTCTGCCATTTTCTTTGATTTAGCAAATTAAGGTGCACACTTAAAACAATATGATTATTTAGAAATTTGTTGAGAATTTAATAGATAAGATATTTCAATATAATGTAGAATGAAGAATTACACCAGAGCAAAATTAGCAATGTCTAAATTTTTGACTTTTATAGTTTTATTTTAAGGATAATTCTCATATACTGCATGTTATAAATTAAAAAAAGCAACAGAATCCACCAAAAGAAGTGTAACTATAATTAAAAAGTGTGGAATTACAAACAATTTCAGTTAGACAATAATAACTGCATACCATATTTTTTGAGGTCAATGTTTAAAGTAGAAATAATCTTATTAGACTGGATTGTCTTATTACGCAGGTTATAAATATACTATATAGGGGTTTTTTGCCAGACACATCTTTTGATTTTTTAGGATTGACGGTCACTGTCTTCAACACAGGTGGTGCATGGGTGCACGGGCACCACCACTATTTCGTTTTTCGGTATCCAAACACCTCTGTCAGATAATTTGTAGGGGTTTCCCAATAGCTGCAAATTGTGTTGTACAAGACAATGTTAATATTGTTAGAAAACTTAGAGAAGAAAAACATTTAAAAAACAGCTGCGAAGTTGTTTGTTGTTTAGTTCCAACAACTGACAATAAATTAGACGTGAACGACAAGAAAAGATAAGAAATCTTTTTTTCTTCTTCAAAAACTGCATTGAAAAAATTGTATGTACCTCTTTGGACTTCAAAAATCTGTTGTTGGTAAACCCCAATAAGTGTGCATCAACAATATTGAAAATCTGGTTATGCCACTGCTTGCCACCATGATTGTATGGCCCTGGTGGCAAAAGAAAGAGGATAGATTTCCCTGAGGATCAGATTAAAATCAATGTGTCATTTTAATTTATCAGATTCATAGCTCCAAAAGTCTTAATCATTTCAATTCCTCCTCTGCTTTCTAAATAAAACCCTCGTATCTTAAAAAGAATTCTTCACATAGCAAGAAAGATGTTTATTTTAAACAAACTATGCTACTCCAAATCCCGAGAAAACCAAGACACGTCTTTGTATGTTCCCATAAGAGTCATTGACATTCAGACATGTTATGATATACATGAATATTTTCAAGATTTGGAAAAATAGTAAGTTAGATTTATTGAATTGGAAAAACATTAAAACGATATTCAAAAATAACATATAAACATGTTATAAAAGTTCAAACATTGCATATCTAACATAAATTTCTTCTTAATGATGGTGTTTACCAATTGTACGGGAGGTGTTATGTCTCATAAATTTAAGGGAAAGCAGAAGATTCATAAATTCTCAGCTAGTGATAATGTTTACAAGTTGTTGAAAATTAATTGCTTATATGTAAGTCGTAAATTTTATAGAAAGGGTTTAATGGCCCATCTGCAATACAAATTCATAGTATTCTGTTTGTTACAGTTGGTATTTTGGGCAGGTTTAAAACTGCTGAAGATTCTGTTGTATTACTGGTACATTTTTTGTTAAGGTTAATAGAAAATCCTGGGATCCATTCCCCGACCGGGACTATTCTGTCCCGGGAAGAAAACAAGCTTACTCGAATCCCAAAAATGCCAACGACGCAAAATTACAAAATACTCACATGAGAGATGTTTTAAAAAAGTTGAAAAGCATTCCATTTGGGGGCCCATTTGGTTATAAGATATGTTTTGTTTTTTAAAGTAAGGGGCCTGTGTGGCTCCTGTAATGACTATTTGATATAGTTCCCATTGCCCATTTTTGAAGCATGAGAATAATATTTAAAAACATTTTGTTTGTGCTTTACTTGAAGATTTACTGGTAAAATCAAATGGCATATAAACAACCCGCGGAATTATTGCGATATATCCGGATTTCTGCCTTTCCTGTCCCCCAAAGTGTATGAAGCCTGGGGGCACTCAACTTAAGTATGTCAGGCGCTGAAATGTGAGTCTGGTGAACTGATTTTCTGTAAAAAATGGACCTTTGAAACCAATTTTGGGGGTCTAGTGAACTGAAATTTTGGCCAAAAATAGCCTCCTGAGCTGAAAATTTTCGCAATTCCTGAGCATTTTTTTGCAGTTAGAGCTAATTTTGTAGTTTTTCTCAAAAACAGGGTCAAAAGAACTGAATTATGCTGAAAATGGGGATCTAGTGAGCTGCCTGGCAGCCTGAAAAAGGGGGTCCTGACCGCCGGACATATATACCCTGCCCACATATGTGAGTGCCCCCCACGGGTATGAAGCAGGTGCTATAGACTAAAAAAGATAATTGACTGTCTTGAAAAGTTTCATCAGGATAGTTGGTATAACAATATAAATATAAGATTTCTGACTTTCAAAATTGCTTAGTTGGCTTCAGAATACCACCCTGTATGAAGCATATTTTGTAAATTCTAAAGATAAAGCAACATTTTTTTTTTTTTTTTCAGTTTTATTTTCCAAATCATTTATCCAAAAATCCAAAACTAATTGCTGAATGTACAGCTTTACAGTTCCATCTTCTTCCACCGGTAGGAAGATTGAATGACATCTCTCATGGATGAAAATTTATCTAACCTATATTTCCTTCATTCTTTGTTTACACACTTATCCTTTGATGGCTACAGAATACCAAACACTTCACACCAAGAGGAGTTGTTTTGAAAACCCATAGGAAAATCAAAATCTCTTTTAAAATGAAACGCTGGGTTTGATTACATTGTGATATATGGTATTTCATATCAGAAGCTTAAAATCAAGCATGCTAATTGTTTATATTTGTTTAACAAAAGTTATTAAAATAACTTTTGAATATCTAGAATTTATAGATAAAGCATGCAATATTTGTTATTGTTCCAAATTTTTGTAACTAATATACTAAATAATTATTGAATATTCATCTCTTACTAGTAACAATTTCACATTTGTCCATTGCATTCTAGATTGAATGACATCTTTAACAGATGAACATTTATCTAACCTATATTTCTCTGTTTACACACTTATCCTTTGACAGCTACAAAATACCAAACACTTCACACAAAAGGAGTTGTTTTGAAAACCCAAAGGAAAATCAAAATCTCTTTTAAAATGAAACACCGTTTCCTATTACATCATGATATACAGTACTCCACCGCAGAAGCTTAATTAGTCAAGACATTATTGTATGGATATCAATTCACAGATCAAATATTTTGTCATCCAGACGAACATTGACACATCCAGGGCGGGCAACTAGACCACAGATGTAGGCTACTAGGTCAAACAGTTATCCCACCTTGCTTGCCAGGGGATGATTTGGTTACCATGGTGATTCAAGATGGCTGACAGGTGGAAAAGGTTGCTGCAATGCCAGTGGGTAGTTTTGATATCAAATTATGAAGTTTTCATGAAGTTACACATGAGGAATAAAACAGAGAAGGAATTGATAACATTTCTTGGAATGGAAATGGGGCATTTTGTTAGGAGACATGATATTGATCTTTGCTGGTACAATTCATGATTTTAATGATATCAACACGATGATTTGGCTTATTTTGTAGCTTTGAGACTTGCAAACTTGATAAGAAGTTTACATGGTGCCAAAAAACTCTTAACCTAATCCTGACAACTTTACTCTAGCAACTCGAAATTCCAAAGACTTTTAAGACAAACCTGCGCATTGACAAAAACAAGCATTTTAATTAATCATTTGATATCAAAACATGAAAACTAAAATGTAAACTGGGCTACTTAATTAATAACATTTCATTTCAAAAGTGTAAATGAGTAAAATAACTGTACATAAGTAAAATAACTGTACTAATGTCACTTATTAATCTAAAAAGGAGCATACACTAACTGGAAAAGTGCAAAGTAAACTTCTAACATTAGAAGAAAACAAGAAACATAAAATGGTACTTCATTTTGAACAATTAAGATTTGCAAATGCATTGCATTGATTTTTGTTTATTAGACAAACTAATGAATTAGAGAAATGGGAAGGTTTCTTGATGAATTGTGACAAATGCTATGTGAAATCATTTTAATTGGTTCTGGCAATTAATGTTTACTTGTAATTTGATCCAATAAGTAGCGGGGAAGGGAAACTCGATTTTATAAACAAAAAATAATTTCCACTTCTCTTTAAATCATAGAATTAGGATTGGCATAGCTATGAGGCTCATATTATGGGTATTTGAGTCGTTGCCAATCAAGCATGGATGCAGAATTTTGAAACATCAAATAAACAAGCATCAGGAGACTAGTCACACATTGTAACAAGTTCTGATGTATCAATCCTTCATTGTAGAATTTAATTCAATCAATCAATCAATCAATCAATCAATGATACACTGTACTTGCATGACATGCATACCCCATGAAGGAGTCTATTCGTACAGGGGACCAACGGCTTTACGTGACTTCCGAACCAGGAGCAAGTAAAGTTTCTTACCCAAGGAAACAAGGAGACGAAAACAGCCTGGCCCAATGCTCAAACCGTCCACAACCTCTGTATTACGTGACCCGTGCTCTAACCGCTCGGCCACGCTCCCCTCTTGTCAGAACCAGACTACATAAAGTGCTATTGTCTACTTTTATGAACATGAAAACATTCACAAGGAAGGCAATAGTTGGCTGAACAATCTGTATAAATTTGTGATTTCCACAGCATTCATGATGTTCATTAATAAATTCTTGAAATTCATTAGTGATATACTTTTAGGTTTCATCCTAAGAATATAACAACATTTCAAGTGATCATCAAACTGAATAAAAAAAGCCAACAACAAGGGCTGGCAGAAAAGTTTCCAAAAACATATCTGACATTCAAGAAACACCTGAAAAATTAGATATAAACCCTAATGTCACATCTGCATGGCAATACAAATGTAGTACCCCCTGGTTTTATCAATCACAAAAACCAACCTTAGTCAAAATCCAGGTTGTATACTTAAAATAATAGTAATGAATATTTATTTATAACAAGCAAGTCTCGTTTACACACGATGTCAGGTGTTTTAAGTAATTAATACACTGTTTTTACTGTCACAGTAAACTGGCAGCTGTAATTTACAAAGTGCTTCTAAGAACTGTCATCTATAGATAGGAAAAGCACACGTCTTAATTTACAAAATGGCTTTCATATTACAATACAAAGTGAACGATAGAATTTTATGACCAAAGTAGGCTACCCTAAATTTTAGTTGTATTCTACCTTGGTGTGGTAAAATGTCTTTTGAAGGAGTAGCCTTGATTTTTCATTGCTGATTTGATTTTGAATATGATTTCAGATGGTCCATCCAGAAATAAGCTTAACTTAACTTCTTCACACTATTTGCCTCTTTCTACAGAAGGATGCTTACCCGGGTATTGCCGTTTAAGTTTAAGATACCCAGGTAAGTCCTCCATTTTATTCAAAACCTGTGTCCGACGATTACCAGTGTTTTGTATCCACCTCTGAAAGTGGTTTTGCCGTGTAAATAAAATTCCAAACTAATAATAAAGTGCATAGCTATTGTGCTCCTTACTAAACTGAAAAGGTATCTAGATGGACTAATTTGTAACCTGAAATAATCGGATTCTAAAAACACGGAGTAAGTGATACCCGCTGTATTTTTTTACACAGTAAATATGATTGGTATATTTCATATTAGTGAGTAGAAACAGGCTATATGTTCGCTTTAAAAATTGTGGTAAAACAGACGTTTTTAGGGACATTGTAGTTTTTATTCCTGAACAAATGGGCTCTTTCAAACATACTACTACTCGGTAATACTGCATTCAGTGATGGATCTAGAGGGAGCAAATGGGGGTGACCATCCTCTATAAATTTGGCAATATCCTGAAAAATCAGCTTAATTTTGTATACACAAGCTCAAAAAAAATTCTCAGCTCCCCTATAGAACAACTTCATAGATCCACCACTATAAACCCCGATGAATCAGTTCACTATTCAGTTCAGGTATATCAGTAACTGGAACAATGCCCCTGAGAGATGATGCTATATTGACAATCTTGTCACTAACACATTAGATTCTTTATGGGTATCATCTTTCTATCAACCATAGCCCAATTCCAGTGCCTCAACACAATCAAACACACAGAAAAGTGTACAGAATATAGAACTATGCCCCTGAGATGAGCATATCATGTCAATCTTATAGACACAAACTCTAATTGAGTTTACTTTTACACATCTCTGCATCCGACAGTGACATGTTATGCGATGCATACACTGTAATAGATTAAAAAGAATAGAACTATGCCCCAGAGATGAGAGTATCATGTCAATCCTAGACAGACTATAATTAAGTTTACTTTACACATCTCTACATCCCAGAGCACCCAAGGGCTGGGGTGCCACTCGTATATCATCATGCCTGCATTTACGACCAGTGGTTTTGCAAAATCAACCTTATTGCAACCCTATTATTTCTAGGGGAAAAGACCCCCTTTCTCTATTTTGGCACCACATGGGCTTGGAAAAACTACATTTTATCTCAGAGAGGGGGTTACATTTAATGGGGATGTGTTGGCCAAATAAGTTACCTTTTTACAGAAATCCTTAAGACATATATCCCATTCTGTGCAAAACAGGAAAATTCTCAGATAAGGGTAACTATTTGTTTAAAAAAACAAAATGATAAAAACTGCAGTTTTTGAAACAGAAATCCCTTAAATAAATGGGTCCTATAATTGGAAAAAAAAAATCAAAAAATAATTTCCTACAAACCTTAAAAATAGTTAGGAATTAAATTTTTGAACAAATATTGATTGAAGTAAAACAGACGTTTTTAGGGACATTGTAGTTTTTATTCCTGAACAAATGGGCTCTTTCAAACATACTACTACTCGGTAATACTGCATTCAGTGATGGATCTAGAGGGAGCAAATGGGGGTGACCATCCTCTATAAATTTGGCAATATCCTGAAAAATCAGCTTAATTTTGTATACACAAGCTCAAAAAAAATTCTCAGCTCCCCTATAGAACAACTTCATAGATCCACCACTATAAACCCCGATGAATCAGTTCACTATTCAGTTCAGGTATATCAGTAACTGGAACAATGCCCCTGAGAGATGATGCTATATTGACAATCTTGTCACTAACACATTAGATTCTTTATGGGTATCATCTTTCTATCAACCATAGCCCAATTCCAGTGCCTCAACACAATCAAACACACAGAAAAGTGTACATAGTATAGAACTATGCCCCTGAGATGAGCATATCATGTCAATCTTAGAGACACAAACTCTAATTGAGTTTACTTTACACATCTCTGCATCCGACAGTGACATGTTATGCGATGCATACACTGTAATAGATTAAAAAGAATAGAACTATGCCCCAGAGATGAGAGTATCATGTCAATCCTAGACAGACTATAATTAAGTTTACTTTACACATCTCTACATCCCAGAGCACCCAAGGGCTGGGGTGCCACTCGTATATCATCATGCAACATTCACGATTCACGACGAGTGTTTTTTCAAAATCAACCTTATTGCAACCCTATTATTTCTAGGGGAAAAGACCCCCTTTCTCTATTTTGGCACCACATGGGCTTGGAAAAACTACATTTTATCTCAGAGAGGGGGTTACATTTAATGGGGATGTGTTGGCCAAATAAGTTACCTTTTTACAGAAATCCTTAAGACATATATCCCATTCTGTGCAAAACAGGAAAATTCTCAGATAAGAGTCACGATTTGTGTAAAAAGAATAAAATGGTAAAATCAGTAGTTTTTGAAGCAGAAATCCCTTAAATAAATGGGTCCTATAATTGGAAAAAAAATCAAAAAATAATTTCCTACAAACCTTAAAAATAGTTAGGAATTAAATTTTTGAACAAATATTGATTGAATTGCCTAAAGCTTCCTTAGAAATAGGTAGGGGTTATGATTGCGGGCTGGCCCTCCTCCCCTGTCAAAAAACAACACTCAAGATATATCCTTCCTGGGCATTTTTGCTGGCCTAGAATAAGCTGCAATGATACCCTGGGCCCAAAAAAAATCTTAATCCTTATTCTTTAGAATTTCTAAAAAAACACCTCTGTTTTGTTATTTTTCTTGTTGCATATATGCTTATATACCTATTATATTCAAGTATGACACCCACCCCCACCCCCTCCGAAAAAGCGACACACAACTTGACACGTGCCCTCGATTATATTAAATGAAGTCTCTATTAGGCTTCATCACATCGAAAACTGATACGGCAATTATCAATTAACACCGGGGTTTGTTGAATGCCAACACGGTATGTGTCGTAGAAACGACGTGAGTGAGGACACAAACCAAGTTAAAGGAGCTTGGTCCGATTTTTCAAAATTAAATTTCTAATGTCATATGAAAGATGATAACTCAAAATATTTTTAAAGTGTCAAATTTCAGCTCAATCGGTCAAGCTGTTTTGATTTTATGGCCAATTTTGTATTTCAGAGCCGCCTATACGTTACTGTGTAAAATTAATTAGACACATTTCCATGTATATCTCCAAAACGAAATGTAATTCAGCTGTGAAATTTCACATGGATTATGAGAAAAATATGAGTAACATTTTGGTACCAATATCTCAAAAAAATTTAAAAATAAGTTGAGGCAATCGGACCATGCTCCTTTAATGAAGACAGCTTATATGTTGGACTGTAAATCATGATGCGGTCAACCTGATGTACATATTGATCAGTATTGGCTTGTATAAATGCTTTAATAATACTCTTGCTTGGCACAAAAATGTCAATAAACACTCCATTTAAAGAGAAAGGGTTCGTATTTTCATACACCTGCAATGTTTTCGATAATTACTCTAAGATCAAAATCTTACACATATTTTAAACACCAATCTGAATCATTGTAGTTGCCCCACACATTGCAAAATATTTTAAGATCAAGTTAAATAATTGTTGGGACAATGTATACTTTAGGTCTCATCCAAAATTCAAGGGTTAGGTTTAGGGTTAGGGGTAGGCTTAGGGTTAGGGTATGTTTAGGGTCAGGGTTAGGGTCAGGTCATGGTTAGTGAGTTAAGGTTGGGTCACGGTTAGCAAGTTAGGGTCAGGTCATGGGTCAAGTTTTTTGATGGTATCTATTATACTTTTTATTATTGTTGTATTATCTGATAAGGAAATGCAACACTAACAAAAACATGAAAAATTATGCAAAAAATTGCCAATCATTGAATTAAACATATCTAGACCTCACATAAGCACATATCTAAACACAATAAAGCTTACAATAAATATCAACATCCTCATTCATTAAATTACACCGGCTCATCTCCTTTATCTTTTCCTAGCCTCATCTTATCTCACATCCCATCATCTTAAGTCATCTTTAAGCATGTGATGAAAGTACATCTACATCCTATAGTTTACTTAATGTGTGTATCCAAAATGACCTATGTTATGCTAGCCATGTTAACGCTGGGAGCAAAGATGGATGGTTCAGATGGATCATTGAAACTTAGAGTTAGCTCTGTTTGGATAAATTGTCATTGGTATACACTAGTGTATGCGACATAATTCAACTCAATTTCATTTCAACTCGAAAAATCTTGTCATGCGACAAAATTGTGCAAATATTGATTATCTCAGCGACATGTAGCTTTACTGCTACGACAACCGAAAGTGGAAAGTTTTTGCAAAAAATATATGCTATGAAGCGACAAAGCTGCAAAACTACACAAGCATAAAAGCAGCATATTTCACTTGCAAATCATGTTCTTGTTTCAGATCATGTCAAATGCAACTTCTTCCAAAATGGCAGATATTTCCATCGGATCAACATAGTGCTTATAAAGGTCACATACTCCACTTTTAGATTCCTTTGAATGTACTATAATTTTATCTTCTAAGAACATTGAGGGCGCTTCATATTCAAAAAGTCATAAATGTCATGCTACCATTAAGCTTAAAAATCCATAGCAAGTTTTCACCAAGTGGTAATCGGAACTATTTCAAGCCAGTCACATCATGTTCTGGCATTTCAATGGTTATTTAACGAGGTGACGGTGATATAGCCTATTTAAAACATGCTCATTTATCTTATCTTGTCTCGTCTGTCCACTTTGTTTTTAATAATCATTAGAGTATCACATCATCTGTGTGGCTGGATCTAGAAGCGCAAGATGGAGAAGGGGTGCGAGGGTTGCGACCCCCAATATGTCATTTGTCGGATGGAAGAGGTCACATGTCTGAAAATTTGTACCACTGTCGGAAATTTTAAGTCAAAGAGAAGTTTTTCATCATATTTTGAACAACATCAGTTTAGAGTACAAATTGTTTACCTTGTCAGTGTTCAAAAGCCACATTAAAAAAAAAATGGGTCTCAGTACCGACATCAGTTTTGAGTATTTTTTTTTTAAATCTGCAAAAATTGTCTCAAAATTACTTTATAGACAAGATTTGTGAGAAATTGAGATATAGAATGCAGTCAGTGGCGGCACCACGGGAGGGAGGGGGTGAAATACCCCCAGAAAAAAATTCAGAAGCTTTTAGGTGCAAAAATGTTAATTTTAATTAACCCCTTTAATAAATTCAGTCCCTGGTATAATAACGGGAGTGCAACTTGAGGACATAATGTGCACCTCTGAATGCAGCCTGATTTTGATAATACGGTGATGATGCCTGCTTCAGAAATGATTGAGGATGGCACTTCTAAAATATGATTACATATCTTTAACTTTAAAGGTGTATGGTGTAAATGATTGAGGATGGCACTTCTAAAATATGATTACATATCTTTAACTTTAAAGGTGTATGGTGTAAATGATGTATGGTACAATCTTTAAAAATCAAGTTTTCAGTTTCAAATGAAAGATTGCCACAGACAAGGCTTCAGTTCAAATTTTAGTTGAATTGTTCCAACCATTTGGATTTGGAAAAGCTTATTCATATGCTGCATTTTCCTATTTCCTGTAAATTTTATTTTTGGACATGGTTATTTCAAGAAGACACTTGTTCTCGATTATTTCTCAAATGGAACATCTTTCAGCAATAAAATTGCACATGTGATGTGACAAAAATATAAGTACAACTTCAATGGTACCAAATCTTGAAAACTTTGATGAACAATTAAATCAATCTGACTGGGCTCCTTTAAATGTAAAACATGGCATCCATCTGCTTAACCCATGATGGAGGAGAGTCCGTCTTGAGGATGATAGCCATATGGCATCAATACATCATCTTATAATGGAGATCTGAATCCCTGGAGGATCTTTAAGATGAGCCTATGATGATATTTCACAATGGATTGAGGGTCATAACAGGTCAAGCTCTGAACTACATTTAAGATGCGCTTTTATATGCCGATTTTCCCATGTAGATGAAAGGAAAATGGTGAGAAGGAATTTGGACTATGACTAATATCAAGTACTTTCTAGCTTATAGTTTTTGGAAACTGGATTCTACCAAATTATGTGACACAGATGCTTGGAGTCATTGCACTTTTTTTGCAATGATTACTGTAGTCTGAGGTGCTCAGTCACAAATACTGGATCCCAAGTCCTTTTATGGGATGAAGTCTTTGTACATTTTACTAAATAACACTGATTAACTCATTCATACCCCTTTAAGATGCACAAGGTTTCAAGAAGAACTACAAAACATTGATGTCTTAATGTCCCATACTATTAAAACACTGTTTAATAGCTTAGACAATGCTGATTTTGTGTAAAATCTTACACAACCTTTTGAGTAAAATTTTACACAATTTGTGTAACTTTATTACACAACAGTTGGTAGGTTCATGTGTTTAATACATAGCATTGTGTAAATTTTTAAACAGCTATTTAATGCATGACTTAAAGGTCTTTTCCTAATTACAAAATTACTACATTGAGATGTTAAAAATCCCTGCAGAACTTTTTAAAATTTCTAAAAACATAGGTCAAAGGTCAACAATTAAGCAAGATAACTTGCATATCTCTGCATATAGCTCTTCTTCAAATCGTGATAGATGAGATCTTTCCCAAATACACCACCTAGAACCTGCCAAAGGCTTTTACACTAATACTATCCTACAGGTCATCTCATCGGCAATTGGAATGGTCACTGTAATTGTCAGATGGCCAAGACTCCATTAGGTGAAATTGGCAATCATGAAAAAGGTCAGGGTACGAGGATATAAAAGGAAACAGAGACAATTTATGGTTTGATTGTCTGAGGTGAGCAAAGGGACATTTGAAGAATGTTAAAACCGGAGCTAACAACCTGATAGGGTGAAAAATGTCTATCCTTGAAGACCTCATTTGAATCATGGTCAAAATAGATAAATCAAAGCCAAACCCTTTGCCATTGTTTGTGAGGAGGGGGCACAATAAGATAAAATGTTTCTAACAAATGAAAATGTTATTAATACTCAAAACAAATATGCCAGAAGGTCCAGCTTTTATTTGCTTCGTACAAAATGTGGCCTCTGACCATATCATCCATATTCTCAGGCTAATCGAGAGATCTGGGTTAGACGCGAATTGGAGCATCATGTCTGCACATTTCGTATCTGATAAGGCCTAATTTATGTTTCATTGATGTAACATAGAAAAAAAATCTAGGGTAGGTAGGCTGGCTTTTTTTACTATTTGTGCAAAATACACCCAATTTCATGCTAGTCTGTGTGCTTTTATCATTCATTCTTTCAAAAATCACACCCAATTGGTGTGTTTCTATTTTTTTTTAATTTGTCAAAAATATTAGGGTCTGTTGGATTATGGAAATCAAACCAATTTTGTTTGGCCTAATCAGATGTTAGGTTGAACTCACATGATACAGCACACAAGGTGTGCAGTTCAAAGGGGGACAGCTCGCTAGTCCGACAACTCGCTATTCCGACAGCTCGCTAGTCCGACGGCTTGCTAGTCCGACAGTTCGCTAGTCCGAATTTTAATTTAGGCTCGCCAGTCCGAAAAATGAAAAAGGCTCGCTATTCCGAATGTTAAGAACGGCTCGCCAGTCCGAATTTAAATAACAGGTCGCTAGTCCGAATTTCAAAATAGGCTCGCTAGTCCGAATTTCAAAATAGGCTCGCTAGTCCGAATTCTGAAATAGGCTCGCTAGTCCAAATTTTAAAAACAGCTCGCTATTCCGAATATGACAAAATGTGTGCATATTTCTATTACAGTTTTTCAAAATTCGGACTAGCGAGCTGTTTTCAAAATTCGGACTAGCTAGCCTCTTTTGAAATTCGGACTAGCCAGCCTATATTGAAATTCGGACTAGCGAGCTGTTATTTAAATTCGGGCTGGCGAGCCGTTTCTAACATTCGGACTAGCGAGTTGCTTTTAAAATTCGGACTGACGCGCCTATTTTCATATTCGGACTAGCGAACCTTCGGACTAGCGAGCTGTTTTTTCGCACTAGCGAGCCTTTTTCAAGGTTATTTTTTCCCTATTGAATAACGTTTCGGACTAGCGAGCCTTCGGACTAGGGAGCTTTCGGACTAGCGAGTCGTCGGACTGGCGAGCGGACCCCGTTCAAAGTATGTCAATGTGACCCTTAAAATGTTATCACAGGAAGGTTTGAGTTTAAAACTTCTAAGCGTGCTATGACGTCATATATGATGACATCATTTTCCTTTTAATTGACGATAACTTGAAAACTCGAGCGTTAGGTTAATTAACTTTTTAATGTAATTAACATTTTTTATCTGTTTGATGTTATAAAACCAAATTTCGACATTCTCAGTGATAAAAATTGTTTTTTAGATTTTACCCCATGTAAATTCATCTCTAGCTATCTTTTGAAAACAGTCGGTGACCCCATATTTTTTTTCTTGATTTGACATCCACTTGACATTCACAATTGACCAGCAAAAAATTAAAAAATTCTACAGGTAGCAAATATTTGAAAAATCAGCATTTTGTGGTATAGGAAATCACACATAAAAACTTTTATCACTGACGGCCTGTTTAACAATTGTACGTTTGGTTTTGCGTATTAGGTACAAAACTTACGCTTAGATACCACGCGCGCAGTTCGTCAAAATCTTCACGCCACTGACCAACAACTGATTCTGTAACGCTGCCATCTGTTGGTGAAAATTAACACCGCGATCATCTTTAAATGACATCACATGAGGAAGGTTTGGGTTTAGCTTCAAATGCAAAACCCTGTTTGAAATAGGAGTATACCTGGTGATCATAGCTCCACCCAAATGGTAGACCCCAAAGGAAATCATATCTTCAAGTGATATCAATCTATGAATGAAAGAGATAGATACTAATGTTCAGACCCACCTTTTGTCATCACTTTCTACCAAGATGTAACCATTTAACAAAAGTTTACACAACTAGCTTGAGGGTTGAGTGTAATCACTGCACCTCCAGCAAGGGGTCGGTTTTATCAGTATAAGGGGCGCACCATTTGATTCTCAGGGGGGGGCATGGAAGTTTTTTTGAAAAAAAAAACTTCGCCGCCAAAGGCGG
>JXSR01S056880.1:100221-111234 GCA_000969725.1 Ophiothrix spiculata | reverse complement strand
TTTACCATGCTAAAAAAAAAAAAATATCTAGGGTCGGTGGTAAAATTAGGGTAGGTCGGGTTACGCCAATCAAACATTTTTTTTAGGCCTTATGCTACATTCTATAACATAACAGTTGCCTCATTAAATCTAGGATATAGGGTGAAATCTCAAAATGTTTTACATTTTCCCCTAATCAACAAACAACACAACATAATTGTGAACCCTGTCTGCTCTCTTGATCCATAAATACTTTTTAAAATTCCAAAGATAAGAGAAAAAGCACAGCATTGTCAAAATTCTCATTCCTCGCATTTCCTCGAGATTCCCAGACAACACTCAAGTGAGTAAGTAAATATGATTCCCCTAGCATAAACATTAAACATAACCCCAATATACCACACATAATTTATCATATATCAGCGCAACTGATACTAACATAAAAACGTGATGCCATTTACCTTAAACAGTTTGTCAAAGCATCACATTTTTGTCATGAAACATTGAAAAAATAGTCATATAAATGTCATAAAATTTGATGTGCTTTTATTTATCAGAGTATCATATTTTTTTACAATAAACAATGTTTCTCTGTTTCTCAATTTATAATAGAATAAATTTTGATGTCTCTTTATTTATGACGCTTGAAGGCATTGTGTTTTTATCATGAAACAATGTTATTCCTTTTTTCCTCTCCTCTTTTTAATCAAACTATGACATAACCTTTAACGTCTTTTACCTTTTAAACATTTCAGTATCTTTTTTATTAGAAAACAAATTGCCGGGGTGGGGTATATTATTTCTCTTCTCACTCTTATGCAAGTTGGGACGTCTTTTATCATTAAAAAAAATTAGGAACATCCATTAATAACATTCAAAATGTTTATTAACTAAAAACAGGGTAAACTTTCATATGACATTATTTATTGACATATTAGATTTTATATTTTATTATGATGCACAATATTTATAACAACATCCAATTTTGATGAGACACAAGGTGCTCTTTTACCAAACATTTGTAAAATAAGCTTACTGATATAAATTAGCTATTTGCATGCTTGTGGGCCTAAATATAATCTTGAAAACTCTTCCAAATTCAATTTTGAAAGAAAAGTGAAGATTTGTTAAAACTCTTCCCTTGACACCATTTATCACAGTCAATTTGAGCTGTCTTGGATAAATTGAGTCTGTGACATTTTTGATAAATAGTGCCATCAAAACAAGCGATTACATTTCAAAACAAGAGAACAACTGGAAGCTGATATAAGCTTCTGGATTTCCCAAAATGTTAACTCAGAAGTCAAGAATGATAAATCACATTAGGTATTCCCAGATTTCACACAAAAATAAGACTAATTGGTCGATAAATAACTTTGAAAGAGGAATTCTTGATAGCTGTAATGTTCATTTGAAGGTAAAACGTCTATTTACACTTCACTGTCTTCAATTTGAACAATTTTGAACATTCTCAAGTTAATTTTGTGACTAGTAGGAGGAAATCTAAACTTAGTGATGTGGATAAACATGATATATTTAACTAAAAATTTAAACTGACTGACTATTTAGAAAAGTTGTTTTTCACTTTTCTACAAAAAGAAAAGAGTGTATAATACAGATGCTTGTTTATTTAGTAAATTATTTTAATAAAAAGTTTATGAAACTATTTGAATGTACCAATGCTGTGAAACTAAAATTTTGAAAAAATAAAAGTTGGACCTCTTATGCTTTTTAGAATCTAGAAACATATGTCTAGGAACGCATTTCTCAAATTGTTGCTTTTTGACTTCCTTTTTGAAATATTGCCAGAAATAGGCCAAAAAAGGCCCAAACTGGCAAAAAAATCATGATTTGCTCATGAAATGTAGGCTGCCATTTATCTTTGTGTGGCTCTAAAAAGAGCCATTCAATTTTACTCCTCATCATTTGAGATGCTTGAATGATCTTCATTGGTGGATTAACCTTGTCCACCTACTAAAAATAACTACAAAGAGGATATGCAAATTGTCCCTGGTCATATCGAATTTTCACTTTGAGGTAATTTTTTGTGTGAATACCTATCAATCAGTCGGTGATATGTAGACCTAACAAAATCAACTGGTTTATCTGCAGCTCATTTTTTCCATTTCCAAAAATAAACCATTGGTTTGAAAAAAAAACCAATTATCATAAAAATAAACACAGCAACATCAAATCAAACACCCTAAATGGTCCAACCACAAAATAAACCTATCATCAACACCAGCCATCAAGATAAATGCCCCGATGACATCCACCTATGGAGAGCACTTAGCGCCAATTTATTGTTTATATATTTACATCTCATATTCAAGCTGTCTCACTGAGCTCTGCCAGAGATGATATCAAGCTTTCTAATATAAGTTCCCCTTGAGGATATTGGGATGATTAGTGGCTGACTTTGACTTTGAGCGGCTTGTTTGACCAGTCATCACTGGCCAAATCAACAGTAATTGATGAGTTTAACATTGACCTTAAATTTGTTGGGATGTTTACATATTTGTTTGTTAAAGATTGTACAATATTGTGGATGCTGATCAGGGATGATACAATATTGATGATGATGGGTTAGGATTGATGGGTGGGTTTTGATTATAGTTACTGATTTGCGCTTTGACACTCTCTAGAAATACATTAGGAATACACTGTAAATAGGCAAGTTTGGCGCTTTCCCCTACATTTGTTTTAGTTTGTGTGGCGCATTGTAAGAAATAGTTGAGAACCCCTGGTTTAGAGTAATTTGCCTTTGCCTTCCAGATTTCATCCTTGATTGTCCTTTGAAGAAGGGCACTCTGCCAACACAACTCAACCTCTACCTCCTGAGAAGGTGCTCACTACAAAAGTATGCTTCTACTTCTATGTTGATAATCAGCAGGATCCATATATTTGGACGTAAATGCCGATACTCTGGTCCTAGAGTTAATGACGTATTTTGACATACGGTCACGGTTGCCGGGGAAGGTTCCCCTACTCTTATTTCGAACGGCTGTAGCCTAGCCCGTGATATTCTTTTACATCTGACAGTGTGTCAGGAACACTTCAGATGGGACCGACGGCTTTACGTGCCCTCCGAAGCACGAAGCAAGTAGAGTAAAGTTTCTTGCTTAGGGAAACAAGGAGACGTGCCGGGACCGGGGCTCGACCCCACGACAGATGTAGTTCATGTGATTACGAGTCTAATGCTCTAAACACGCAAACACCAAATCGGGCCATCTTAAAATGAGTCCTGCTTCACAAAATTTGTTTTTAATGGGTCTTTTTTCCAAATTGGTTCCCAAATGATGCAAATTCTGCCATTTAGTCATTTAAAGCAATTTTACAAGTTTAAACCAACATGTTGTCCCTATCACCCATGCCTTTTGATTTTACAATATAATCGTATGTATGGAAAATGTTATGGTTGATGAAATATGTTTCCCTTTTTGTAATTAGGGCAAACATATCTCACAGGGTAGGCCAACTTACCACACAATTTTTGTTTTCTTAATTATTTAAAAATGATAAGCTGCAGAGTCTTCGTATTTATACAATACATAGTAAAGGTGTATATTTTTTTTGTGTAATGAAAATACCTTTCAGTCCGCAAACCATCCCAACCAGGGGTGTTTGAAAAAAGGGGGCCAACCCGCCCACCCTCCCCTATACCGTAGAAGCACAAGTGTGCATTTGGAGAACTTTTTCATCAATCTAAATAGCATATAGATTTAGCTATCTTACCAAATCTCACAATATTACAAAATTGTCCAAAATGTGTAAATTGTTTATGAAAATTCTTACAATTTTTCAAAACACCTACATCTATATTTTTGTAACAATTTCTGATATATATCAGCCCATGAATTTCCTGACTTGGTATGAACTTGGTCCGACCACATTCTGACTAATTATGAACATGAACGAGTGTATGATGCACTTTGAACATTAAAATTTCAAAAATATCAAAACTGAAAGCTTAATGTTCACAACATGCTCTTGAGAGCGACGTCAAAGATGTAAAAGATCTTTTCCTTAATTTTGCCAAACTTTTTGAGACAGTTTGATGATATCATCCAGTCTTGTGGAGCATAATAATAAGTAATAATGACATCCCAGCTGACGCATTTATACGCTGTATGGAATGATGGAAATTATGAACTTTTTGCAAGGTTAAGTATAATGTAACTTGAAACAATGAAACCAGGGGCACTCACATATCAGAGCAGGGTATGTATGTCTGATGGCAAAGACCCCATTTCATGCCTCAACCACCCACTGTTTTTTAGAGTTTAGACCCCCATTTACACAAGATTCAGTTCTTTATTGGATTCCATTTTGAGGAACATAAAAATCAAAAAAATTTGGCATAACATTTTGTTTCACTAGAAGACATTTTTTTTTTTTGAGGGGAGGCACAAAATCAGTTCAGTAGATCCGCAGATGATATTTCAAGTTGAGTGACTTTTTTTTGGCACAAAATCAGTTCAGTAGATCCACAATTGATATTTCAAGTTGAGTTCCCCCCCCCCCCTCTCCTGGCAATGAAGCTAATAACTGAGCATCACTTGATCTAAAGCTCAGACTAATGATTGTTACTGCCTTTTATTCTCAAAGGATAGGAACTATGGGAGAATGTTCTTCTACCAAAAATCATCAAATTATTGCAACAAAATGGCAATTGAGTGCCTGGCTTGATGACTAAGAATTAGTTTGCCTTTTTGATGAGACAAAGTTAATGAAAGATCATTGTCTGAATCATAAATAGAATGAAAGCACTCCATATTCAAAGAGTTGTGCCAAATTTACAATAAAAACGTGACATGTAAGCCGGACTTAGAAAAAGTGTGTTTTTTCTAGGTGATGCTGGGATGACTAGCATATCAATTCTACTTTTACCAAATAGTTGTAAACAAATAAATTTCCTACAAAATTGGGCATATCTGAAGCTTTTTACCCCTTTGTACCATATAAACCTACTGGATATTAGATACAGCTAGATACTTTTGCTGTACAAAAGTATTCTGGCTGTACCAATCAAAAATCTTATAAAACACACATCTGCATTTCACAAATGCTGATTGCCTCTCTATTCATTAATGGCTAGTTAAAGACCTATAAATATGTCATCCCTGATTTGCACAAGTATTTGTTGATGTGTGGATAAATGCCTGCTATAGTCATTGGAAATGAACTTGGAGAAGCATCTGTTTACTTTTCAAATTTATGAGTCCAGTCTACAATGACCTTTAATTCCTGGAATAATTTCTGGATCTGAATGTGATACTTGGCAACACCCTGATTTTGTAGTCAAACACCAGCTATGTTCAATCCCCTTTAATCATAAATGTATGTAGAAAGTATATACAAAAGCTACCAGTAACACACACAATTCATAAAAAGGAAGTATTGTGCCTACAAATACAATTTGCATTACAGAACGTTCTAAAATTTCTCCCACACTTGAAACTATCACTCTGTTTTTTCAAAATATACATCCCAAGTGCCAATTTAGCCTACAATTATGGAAAAATGAAACTATGAACATTCCCACAGTACCAATTTAAACAATTGCCATGTTTTGAAATCATGAAAATCAATGTGTAACTTGTTACAGAAACAAATTTATATCAACTTTGTTTTCATAAAATTACAATTTGTACATTAATGTTTTCTGCTTTCACAATCATAAATCAAGTTCATCATGTTCGTTGGCAAGTAGGCCTAAGACAATAAAAAGGAAAGTTAAAGCTTATGTATCAATTTTACGGGCCATTTTATATCCTATGTCCGCCTATACTTACTGTGTAAATGAATTACAATTCATAATCAGACATATTTTTACTTGAATCCTAAAATGGAACATGATTTCTGGTACCTTGTAAAGTGGAAAAACATGCAAGAACATGATGTATTCGTTTACCAATACCAGTATATGGTGCACCTTGAAAGAAAAGTAAAATTTTCCACAGGAAAGAGCAGTCAGGTCAGGTTGTCTTAATCTTACCTGGAAATACTTCGCAATACAAATATTTACTTTCTTCTTTTCAATAAACTTGAACTTAAGGTGAAAGTTCAATTTCAGATGAATTAAAGTCATGACACCGTAAGTTATTATTGGGTTTAGTTGAGCTTAATCCTTTTGTATGGGTTGCAAGAGGACTGGGTCAAGACTGCAGAGTTTAGGAAAAGTTTCCAAATAGAATTGTTAAAAGTACCGAGAAAAGAACTGAAAGCAGATTCAAATGCTGAACGTAATGTAAGTTATTGTCCCAAATATGTGATTTTGGCATTAATGAAAAATGCCTAAAACCTCAGAAACAGTGGTAAGAAAAATATATTTTAACCAGGATTAAGACCAAAATTTATCGCAAATTATGATGAAAATGTCAGATTATGTCATAAAAACCCTCTTAAGTGTACTTTTAACAAACTTGATCCAGGACAAAATATATTACCAATGTTCAACAGTTTTTCACCAGGAATCGAGCCAAAAGCTATAGGCCTTCAGTCACCTATGCCAATCTTTACTTAAAGGTGCAATTCATGATTTTGATGTGACAAAAACCTCACCTATTTTCTTGCTAGATAGGAAGAAGAGTATACATCATAAATATATTCTGAAAATTTCACTTGATTCGGACCGTTCGTTTCCAAGTTACAACCTTTTCAGCATTTTCAAAATCCCCCATAGGCTACTGTGTTGTAATTACTGTCGGGGCCCCGACAATAATTAGAAAATGACACATTTTCTCACTTTTCTCAAAAATGCAAGCACGTATGAAAGAATGGTTTGGGATCGTAACATATACCAGTTGACGATTCTTATAAGCTAAAAAACTCAGTTTTGATAGAGGTGACCTTGAGGGTGAAAAGTGGATCATGAATTGCCCCTTTAATACTTAGCACTTAGGCAGCAATTTGGATCCTTGACTGGGACTCACTCTGATTTAAACCTTGCATTTTTGAGACTTTCGGTGTGAGATTATGTGAGATTAAGATCTGTTAGGGTTAATTTTCTACGCTCCAGATTCAGTGCTACTATTTCAGGAAAGTGTTACCTCTATCTGATGCGGATAAACAAACAAATAAGTGTTTCTAGTATCATCTTTCATTGAACCATCTGGCACATTCATCAGTTCTAGTCGCTTTTCTCTGATTACACAGGACTAGGTCACACTAACAGGATGACCCAATTATAGAGTGATATCGAAAACCCGCTCTTAACAAGCGATAATTACTATGTGACCAGGTGAAGAATATTGAATGACCATGCCCTCATTGTGTGTGACCATCCCTTTAACTCAGACCTAGTTCACACTTACAAGATGACCCAAATAGGGCCTACACACTAACAAGATGACCCAATTACAGAGTGAAATTGAGAACCTGCTCTTAACAAGCGATAATTACTCTGTGACCAGGTGAAGAATATTGAATGACCCTGCCCTCATTTTGTGTGACCATTCCCTTTAACTCAGACCTAGTTCACACTAACAAGATGACCCAAGTACACACTAACAATATGACCCAATTACAAACTGAAATTGAGAACCTGATCTTAACAAGCGATAATTACTCTGTGACCAGGTGAAGAATATTGCACGACCCTGCACTCATTTTGTGTGACCATTCCCTTTAACTCAGACCTAGTTCACACTTACAAGATGACCCAAATACACACCAACAATATGGCCCAATTACAGAGTGAATTCAAAAACCTGCTCTTAACAAGCGATAATTACTCTGTGACCAGGTGAAGAATATTGAATGACCATGCCCTCATTTTGTGTGACCATTCCCTTTACATAAGACCTAGTTCACCCTAACAAGATGACCCAAATACACACCAACAATATGACCCAATTACAGAGTGAATTCAAAAACCTGATCTTAAACAAGCGATAATTACTCTGTGACCAGGTGAAGAATATTGAATGACACTGTCCTCATTTTGTGTGACCATTCCCTTCTGTTAACACAAAGGAATTTTTATAGGGGAATCGGCATACGCCGCCATATTTTGTCGCTCATGGAGCAGTGTTATTGTACCTCCGGATATATTCGGAGTTCGGCCCGATATCCAGCCATAAATGCAGCTTCTTAGTCCTTGGAACAAATGTATTTTCTTTTTTATTCAGGGCATATTCTTGAAATGAAACTTTGCAGATGTTCTGAAGCAAACATATGGATTGCGAATCTGCAGAATTACAACTTTTGAAGTTATTTCGTTTGTAGTGCCAAATAACATTTACTGCTGATTCGAGATGAACGGACACAAAATAATATTTGGACTTGTAACAAAAATGATTCAATATTTCACACATAATTGCCCATGCTGTGACACACTTTTTTCCTTGCCATCATTGAAAAACTAAATAAAATATGAAAATCAATATAAAAATCTCAAGTTGTGCTGAAAAACTTAACCTAGTATATTGATTTATACACATTATTTTCTATGCACTTTTTAAAAGGGTTTGATTACATTCCCTTTAGTCAGATAAAATGAAAAAAAATTGTACCAGCCCTTTAGATTTTTACTCAAACTCAATCATTGACAAAATGAGAAAGGAACCTGCGGTCATTACACCCACCTCATGATGAGACCTGGAAGGATGCGAGGAGGAGGAAGGGGAACCATTTTTGGAGTAAATGTGCTGGTTTCGTTAAAATCAAAAGCATGACAAATAGTTAATACATGAAAGGGTTTCTGAACACATATCATATATGGCATTGTCACATTAAGCAATAGCTATTGGTGCTATTCGTTTCTAAAAACAAAGAAATACCATAAAAGATATCATAAATACCTGCATTTGGCACTTTACCATACACGAGTCTCGTTTACATGGTGCATTATAATAAAAACATGATTTGTGATTATAAAAAATGGTTTTCATTATGGCCATAGATTTGTGAGCATGTGCGCCATTAAATATCAGTCTCCCCCCCCCCCCCCCCCCCCCCCCCCCGTAAAAGACAAAGTCCACATTGGTTGGAAATCAAGGAAAAGTTTAAAAGATCCACAAACTAGCTAAAATTGTAAGCTCCCCCACTCCACTAGTAGAAGTAAATGCATTTGAAATTTTATTTTTGGTGTCACTGAAGTAACTGAAATGTAATGTTGATTTTCCATTTTTCAATTAGAATCCAATATTTTTTTATTAGTACCATAATATATTAAAGCACTTTGCGTTGGTGAAAATGAATGCACCAAAAAAAAAAAACACCTCTTATTTTTTGTGTCACTGAAGCTCCTCAATGTCATGTTGATTTTCCATTTCCCTTTCCAAACATCTCTTATTATGAAAAAGATAATTCTATTGCGTCATATTTTCGTTCGATATTTCTATTCCCCCGTTGGGAGTTTTGCATAAGATTTCACAATCGCTATGACCAAAATAGAACTGAACAGGGAAGAAATTCTACATTACAATAAGCCCTGTAAACTTTTTTGTGAAGAGACTGTATTGCTGTGTATTACGGCTACGAAGATACCGGGTCATTCCGTATAACATACTTGTGGGTCAAAACAGACAATTAGAGCATGTTGACTAGGTTGGCACAGGGTAATCAAGTTGGCACGGGGTATTCAGGTTGGCACGAGGTAATCAGATTGGTACAAGATGACCAGAAGGTAAAAACTAGGATGATGACATGTTCTGTGTCTCTCCAGGCCTATTTTGATAAGATAAAAATCATTTTGTAGCATGATAAAATTGGCCTAGTCTATATATTAATTGGTAGCGTACTACTGATTTGGGATAAGCCAAAACTCTTATATTACTAAAAATTACCTCTAACATTACCCATTTTATTCATTTTTTGTCAAACATGTGTACCATGCTATAGCAAAATGTCCCATTCTAATTAAATCACTGAATTAAAAAAAAGAGTAAATAGATTGTACACAATTCTACTGTTATAATATTGCGTCATACTTTTGTTCGATATTTCTACCCCGACATTATTCCCCCGTTGGGAGTTTTGCGTAAGATTTGACAATCGCTATACCAAAATAGAACTGAACAGGGAAGAAATTCTACACTGCAACCTGCCCTGTAAACTTTTTTGTGAAGAGTCTGTATTGCTGCGTAATCTCAACTCCTACGGCTAAGACAACACCGGGTCAGTCCGTATAACATACTTGTGGGTCAAAACAGACAATTAGAGCATGTTGACTAGGTTGGCACAGGGTAATCAAGTTGGCTCGGGGTATTCAGGTTGGCACGAGGTAATCAGATTGGTACAAGATGACCAGAAAGGTAAAAACTAGGATGATGACATGTTCTTTGTCTCTCCAGGCCTATTTTGAGGGGATGAAAAAATCATTTTGTAGCATGATAAAATTGGCTTAGTCTATATTAATTGGTAGTGTACTGATTTCAAAAAAGCCAAAACGCTTATATTACTAAAAACTACCCCTAACATTACCCATTTTATTTATTTTTTGTCACACATGTGTACCATACTATAGCAAAATGTCATATTCTACTTAAATCGCTGAAAAAAAAATGTATTTTCCACATGTACAATTCTTCTATTAGAAATGAATGCTCTAAAAATTACTTTTTTTGATCATTGAAGCACCTCAAATGTAATGTTGAATTTTCAATTTCTTGATATGCGCCGTACACATGCACCCTCAAATTTATTTACTATTATTATTCTTAATAAAGAATATGTACCATTACTATATCCAAGTCCCCCTACACTGTTAGAAATAAATGCACAAGAACAACCCAATTTTTTGTGTCACTGAAGCTCCTCAATGTCATGTTGATTTTCCATTTCCCTTTCCAAACATCCCTCATTATGCCTTATAAAAAATACATAAAATGAAAAAGATAATTCTATTGCGTCATACTTTCGTTCAATATTTCTACCCTGACCTTATTCCCCCGTTGGGAGTTTTGCGTAAGATTTCACAATCGCTATGACCAAAATAGAACTGAACAGGGAAGACATTCTACACTGCAATCTGCCCTGCAAACTTTTTTGTGAAGAGTCCGTATATTGCTGTGTAATCTCAAGTCCTAC
>JXSR01S056880.1:53350-63436 GCA_000969725.1 Ophiothrix spiculata | reverse complement strand
GTACTACTGAGGTACGTAAATAATCTGTAGTGCAGAAGTTTGATTCATCATTATTTCTAGTTTCTACCACTACGTATGAATCTCCACTATTTTATATCATGTTATGTTTTTCACCTTTTTTCCCTGCCTCTTTTAAATTCCTTTTTGCACTGGTGCCACCTTTGTTGTTAAGTATTGCCTCAAATAGCACATGCACAACTACTTTAGCATCACTGCAGATTGGGGCAATCTACACGGATTGCAGATCCGATGCATGTGCCACTCTGAGAATCTCCGTAGACCACTTGCTCACACGCAGAGTGCTGTACAGCAGATCCGGATCTGGCATCCGTGTAGCCTGGGTCTACTGCAACTCGGCTTATGGAAATGCGCAATCATCTGGGATCGCACTCCCGTGTAGATTGCACCATTAATAATAACAGGACAAAAGTACTATCTATTCAGATGATGCTACAGCAGAAATTTGATGAAAGCTTAACAGTTGTTATCTTATCCAATAACAAACTTCAAGGGCTATCGTGTTTAAAGTTTCTGATTTCTCACAACATTGAATTTTAGCTCACCTTTGGGAAGTTTTCATCCAGCTTTACTCTTGGACGTCATCAGCCCCATAATAAACACGTGGGGGCGCTGTTTAGGTTTGGTTATTTTGAGCCACTAGCACCAGATGGTGCCAGACGGCTCAAGGGCTATCTTGAAAACTGTGAATAACAAAGCTGAAAACATTCCCCATCTTTGTGGAAATTTCAACAAAATATGCTACATTTTGAAATATACCTTTAATCTATCTGTCTAGAAGAAGACTGAGCTAGTCCAGACTCACGATGGAAGTGTAACAGCTTTTATCTTATCCAATAACAAATCTAATAGAGCCTTGAAAGCCACCATGAATATCTATTACCAAAGCATCCCTCATACAATAACAAAATCCATCTCCAAAAGCTTTCTATTTCGTTGTGTAAGTTACACTTGTTAAACAATCATCAATATGTGAGACCTTGACTTGTAATAAATTACTTACCTTCATCTTAAGTGAATTGAAATGCATGATGAAAGGTCTATGCGATGAACTTGGTTGGCATTCGTTATCTCTTTATTGATAAATTGTCCATCAATTTCCTTTAGTCAAAGCTGGACTTTTACAAATGCCACACCACATTGTGCTGAATCATAATATTGGTGTGGCATTACATACTTTTAGCCCGACTTTTAGTCCTTAAAGGTAGGTATTCCAATTTGATGAGGAGTGTATTTTTTTTTCGAACTCAGGGCCTTCCGAAATGCAAGAGAGCGCTTTGCAGCCAACTTGACTGTTTTAATTATAGTTATATATTAAGCAAAAATAAATGCCTTAAACTTGAACTTACATCGACATTTATTGAGAAAATTGTTGAAAATAAATTTATTTATATGTATAAAACAAGAAAACAAAATGTTGATAGCAAAGAAAAGCTTAAGGATGTATATCTCATCTTTATGTCAAAACTTTTTCTTGTATTTATCATTCAAAAATCAGACGTGAAATGAAACGGGAGCGTAATTTCCTCTCGCCTGTGCACTCTATACAGTATGCAATTTGTCTTTTTCTTTACTTTACTTTGAAAACGGTTTGTGATATTGATATGTAACTTTCAACTCTAGTATCCTGGTCGCAATTGATTGATTATTCATATGCTGAGTTGGTTCAATATGTGGAGGCTGTGCTGGCTTTTCAGAAATTTTAAGAAACTGTTGATTTTATTTTCTCTGGTTGGGAATTTCAATACATTTAAGGATTCTTGACAGAGATACTTTGTAAATTTTTATGTAAATTGAAATCAAGTTTAGGATTCTTGATGAAAATTAATAATCTTTGGTAGAAAAGAGAGAAAGAATATGAAATTTGTAAATTTTGCTGAAAATTCTAATAAAATTAGAACCAGATCTTTTATTGATAACCATGACCTACAATCTTGGCCAAAATAGTTGGGGCACTTTACTTCCCCGCTCCCCTGTGCAATGTTGTTAAGTAATATATCTTTAAGAATGTGGTGTGCGCATGCGTTTGTCACAACATTGGATGGTGGGGGACGGAGGTCCTGGGACAGGGAGGGAGAGAAACTGCGTCCTCAATAACTTTTTGCCAGGATTGTAGCCTTTTCCAGCTGTTTATCAACTTTTATCTGACCTGTGAAGTTCAGGATTGTGCATTCTGGGTCAGATGTAAAACCATGCTCATCTTCACCCTTCCCAGACAATCAAATTATAGCAATTAAGACAAAAATAGGGGGTCAGGTCACATCTCCAAAACATTTTCAAAAACCATATTGGTGATTCTATTTTGACCATCTATGAGTAAACCATGTTTCTTATACTCATCTTTTATTCATATAACAATAGACGTACTAAATATTTTCAGAGGCGTAGTCAATGAGAATGCAAGGAGTGCCGTCGCAACACCAATATTTCAATCTATTAGTTTTAAAATGTAAATAACAGTAAACGTGTACCTTTGCTGGTTTGAAATTTCTTCTCTTCATTACAGTTATGTAAATACCATTTAAAAAGGTTAATATGGCTGTTGTTGTTGCAGGAACAATATTTTTTCCAGAGAAACTTTTTTTTGAAAGTTACACTGAGATTTGGCATGCATTTTTTGAGGCTCACATGTCCTTTGAACAAAAGAGTTAAAATCCCAAGTTTTGCTACATGTATATCATTGAATACCCTTTAAAAGATATTGATAGATATTGGTGTATGAAATTTTATTGATTTTAATATTGTGACTGGGCCCCCCCCCCCCCTCCATCACTAATCTCATAAAATGGTCTTCCACAATAATTAGCCTCAAATTAGGAAATCAAACATCGCTACTAGGCTTCATCAGTGGGCCATTTGATACTGTTAACTTAAGACGAACACTGAAATATTCATCAGTCACAGCTGGTCCTTGTATTATGAATGTTCATTTTGGCTCCACGATGCCGGGCCACGATGCTGCGTTCGTCCAAGACTGTCACCCCATTTCTTATTTCAATGATTATTCTTGCTCCAAATTTGATACAGCTACAATTATATAACTGATAATAAAAGCCTGAAAATTGGAGAGATAACAAGAGAAAATATTATCTACTTGTAATGTTTTTTGTTGCTGATAGACAAAAGTACACCGGAGATTACGCATAACTTAAGGGGTTGGTTATAATTATGTGTATTTACCCTACTTCTAAGTCATCAAAGTCCATTTAAGGAACATAATTAGTGGATAGGGTGGTAAAATGCTTTTTGATCACCATGAGTCATTTTTTCTGAGATGTAAAAACATTTTTTTCCAAACTGTTCGTAAGGTATAGTCTATTAACTGATGGAGTCATTCCGACAAATCACACATTTTCTTAGGGATGAAAAAATCAACAACACTTACCAAAAATATTAATAGTAGTCTTTATCAAAGATGGGATCCTTGATATCCTAATAGTTGTGGTACAATGTTGATTTTTTTATAACTGCAAGTATGTATTTCGTATTTTTCTTGTTAATTGTAGCTTTTGGCTATTGGTACATTTTTGTTTCCGCTAGTTGTATTATATTTTGTTTTTTGCTCAGCAAGCGCCATGAGCATTCTTGTAGCGGATTTGTGCGCTGATAAATGTCCACTATTATTATTATTATTATTATTATGTGTGATTTGTCAATGACTCAATCATTGAAATGTGAGAATGCTTTTTAGGAATAGGCTTATGGCTGGGGTAGACCTTCAACTAGCATAAACAGTTTTTGTACCCTAATTCTTAAACTAATTGCATAAATCATATAAAAGTATACATATTCAAAAGTGGATTTTCATCCTTAACATATTGGTGATATTATTTTTTGACTAAAAATATCGATTTTAGCAAAAGATAACAAAAACCATATTTTTGCCCCAAAAATATCTGGAAAGCCTTACTAAAATGTGCATTCATGTAATTTTGAACCCTTTTGCTTTTTGGAATTAAGAAACAAATGTTTCGGAAGGACTTGCTAAAATGTTTGATTTTTATCTTATTTTTGGAAAAATTGCCTAAAATAGGCAAAAAATTGCCATTTTGGTGGCAGCAGTGATTTTTTTTAAATACATTTTTTGATCTTTTTTTGCAAAAGCTGTAAACATTTGATTAAAAGTTGAAGGTACAAGTTGTTATGATATTTATACACCCTAGAAAGAGGTAATACTTTCGAAAAAACCTAAAACTGACCCATCAAGGAACCAAATTTTGCAGCCCATCTAGATAGAGTTAGAACAGTTGAGTCATAGATGGGACATTTGTTTTGTACCACCTCTGTGACACACCAGGCTATTCAAATGTTGTAAATAGGTGTATACAAAATCCCCTTGTGGGTACATGAAGTAACTGTCCTGCCCATTTACAACACATCTATATTTATTTTGTACATGGTGAACACAGAATGTTGTAAATATGTGTCCTAGTAATCCCTGTGTGATACATGAAGTGCCTGTCCTGCCCATTTGCGACACATCCATATCTATTTTGCACATACCCATATCTTGAATAGGTAATGTTGAAAATTGGTGTATTCGCAATCCCCCTGTGATTTGTGAAGTGCCTGTCCTGCCCATTTGCGACACATCCATATTTATTTTACACATACGTATGTATTGTATGCCATCTGTTACCGACGACACTTACATGGGAACACTACAAAATGTGGTTGGTCCTTTGGGTACCATTTTACGGTATCTCGCTTTTCAGATAGAGATATTTACCAATGTTACTGGTTAATAAGTGAAAGTTGGGTGCGAAAGGGTGGTTCATATGAACATCATAATGATGATGGGTTCTTTGGGTATCGTTTTACGGTATATCACTTTTCACATAGACACATTTACCATATGTGACCCGTCATATCGAAAGGTACCTTAAGGTCGGCATAGTAAATTGCGAGATACGGGCCATAGAAGCTGAGCATAGTCAAAAATCACGTCCACGGTCGAATTTCCAATTTCATCAGAAACGATACCTTTGAAGTGTATTCTATCATATTAATCAGGCTCCAACAACCAAAACATAAGACAAATGTTTTAAAAACCAAGATAAAAATCCTTTCTCCATTCAAGTTTTACCACTACAGAAATTTTAAACTTGATTTTCTCAGAACTATAGTTTTTTGAATCATCCTAATGCCTTTACCAATTTGGATGTAACTTTCCAACCAAGCACCCAATAACCAAAACCAAGGTGTCATTTTAAAGCTTAAAATCGCAGCTTTTAGATGAGACCAAAACATTAATTTTGATTATGGGACCCTTAAGGTATCTTTCGATATTACGGGTTACATATAGTCAATGATGGGTGTGGTTGACTTATTACAAGGAAACATTACATACAAATGGTGGTAGGCCCTTTGTGTATTGTTTTACGGTATCTCACTTTTGAGATAGATATACTTGTCAATTATCTTGGGTGTGGCTGAGGTGTTACTATCCAAGTACCTACACAATTGTGCCATCTGTTTGTTCATTTTGCTAGAATTGTGTATTGTTCTACGGTATCTCTCTTTCTTTTAAGATAGATATACTATACTTGTCGATTGGCTGAGGTGTTAATATCCAAGCAGTTACAAGTTTATACCATCTGTTTGGCAAATGGTATTTTTCAGTAAGCTTATGACAATGTCTGAAATGGAAAATGCAACATTTTGTTTGTTTTTCATTCAATTAATACTTATTTAATCCAGGGGTGCTGGAACTCACATTATATGCTATGAACATTGCTACAATAGGTTACTTTTTTAGAAATTCCATTGTCATGGGTCCTACTTTTTCCAAAATGATCCTTAGATAATTTCCAACAATTAAGAAAGAAATCAGTCATTTAGGAGGCAAAATGCAAGAATGTCAAAAAAGTAGTCAAAATTAGCTATTTTTAGGCTGAAAATATCCATAGAAATGGGTGGGGTATCAGATCAACACATCCCATCAATTCTTAATTCCAGTTCCCCTCCCTCATGGGTATCTATTCACTTTGTGTTATATTCAATTCATTCTATATGCCATACATTTTGGAATATCCTCAAGAACAATTTAATTTAAAAATAATAATGAAACCAGGTACTTTTTTCTGGCACAATATTGTGAGGCCACCATTTTGAAATTTTAAGCAAATGTTTTCATCAAATTAAACAGATTAAGGTTCTAAATTTTTTAGGGAAAAAAATACACAATTCCCATGACATATTTTTGTCATCGTCGTTTGAAGACATCAGAGTCGCACTCTAAACATTAATCATCAAATTCCAGCACAATAGCTACCCCATTGGAAACCACTTGATCACTATTTAATGGTATCAGTCACCATTCCCTACAAGGCAAAGATTCCTGCTGCATCTTTTAATAGTTGATAAGCCACAGGGCAAGAATCCTGTACCACTTTTGATCAAATCATGTTATGGTGTATGGAGATATCCTCTCCTTGAGGCTGGAAGTTAGGTCCTTATTTCCCACGAGCCGACTTTCAATTATAGAAATGTCTTCGGCAGGCTACGCTTAACTAATGTGATCAACTGAGCATTACAATAGATCATTAGGACCCTGCGCCCTATCAGGATAACTCCCTGGTTCATGAGTTAAAAGATTGGCATGATTGAAAAGCTTAAAATGAAAGGAAAGTCAAGTCCCAAAATCAAGACAATTGAGTTATCTCCAATATATGCTGAAAGAATCTCTGCTACATGCCCCATCTAAACTTTGATGCTATGAGAATATGATAAACCACATGCTGTATCAGAGATGTTTTCTATTTAAAAAACAGGTTGGTGCTGAAAATTATAACGCTTTTCCCAAGATCATAGAGGTTAACAATTATTATCTTACCACCAGAATAAGATTAGTTTGCTTATGCCAATAGATGAGACACAGGGGCTTACCATACCAAGCAGCTACCCAACTGACACTCAGGTGAATGGAATGAGATTAGATGTCTTGCCAAAGGATATAACTTGTTGGCTGTTATTGGCTTGAAGTCATGGCCTACTGATTGCAAATAGACTCGCCCTGCAGGTACACGCTGTATACAGCTCCCTAAGAAGCATTCGCACAGGGGACCAACGGCTTTACAAGACTTCTGAACCACAGAGTAATTAGAGTAAAGTGTTTTACCCAAGGAAACAAAAAGACATGGTCTAACCGCTCGGCCTCAAATAATTTGCTCTTCCACTATACCACGCACACAGAGTTTATGATGTTGCTGGACCAAAAGTAACATGAACTCTCCCCAATCCCAACACCACTACTATTCATTTTCAACACTGAAACACATTGATTACTAGTTTTTATTTACTACATTCATGATTTGTCCTGTAAAACATTTCATGCACCCCGCAGAAAACAATTAAATTCCATAATTGAATTTCATCTGAGAGATATCCCTATAATTTTGAAATGAATGATATATTTTCCTCTTCATCCATATCAGCAGACTTGCGCATCATCAGCTCCAACCAAACCTGAGGCAAAATGAAATTTCCTTGCCAATTTTGTCTCCTTTTCAATCAAGGAGACTGAGATATGTCCTCCCCCCTCTGGCTGTTCATTTCTCTCATTTCACACTTAACTTATAATGACAAAAAGTCAAGGGGCAATTGGTTTACATTTCTCACAGTCAAAAAAATCTCATCAACTGAAGAAGGCAAAATTAAAATAGACCACTTAAACATTCAAACTAGGGTGGGGTCATTTACAACACCAGGGGTGCTCAGATATTTGGTTGTAAAGAAGTGTTCAATTTGAAAAATGAGCACATTTTAGGGGTCGTTTTTTCAAGAAAAAAATAGAGACTCAAAAACAAACATGTTCATGAGTCAAAAACACCCTTTTCAAGAAAAATGTGGGTTTTTGACCCATTTGTAATTTTGTTAATAATATCATTTTACTGGGTCATTTACGACACGGGGGTGCTCAGATATTTGGATGTAAAGAAGTGTTCAATTTGAAAAATGAGCACATTTTAGGGGTTGTTTTTTTCAAGAAAAATAGAGACTCAATGTGCATTTTTGACCCATTTGTAATTTTGTTAATAAAATCCTCTGTTGTAGCAAAATCAAGCAAAATCAATTTAATTTACAAAAAATGGGATAACGAACACTCTTATCAAATAAATTGTGTAAGTATTTCAATATTTTCTGGTCACTAAATGAAATCAAGAGGTATTTGGGTGATTGCCCCTCCCCCAGATACAGCATACAGCTATTTTATTTTCATTATGTCATGTTACAAAACAAGCATCCTCTTTCAATTGAATTATTTTCAATGTTCATTTTGTTCTTTCCTTTCGTTGCTAATCTCACAGATAAGTAGGATGATTAATTGAGTGTATAAAAGTTACCTAAAACAAAAGCTTTTTTTATTCATTGATATTTTTAAATGTTCTCATTTAGAAGTGAAATTTTGGTGATACATTGCATTTCATTAAATTGAAAGTTAAGCGATCTATTTTGTTTCAATTAACAAAGTTTTTTTTTAGCTTTAAAGTGGCTTTGCTCAACAATACCTATCTGATAAGATTTGAGAAAGACAACCAGAGGCTTTCAAATTTTATTTTACTTTAGAAACACATCCTCATTAATTAACCCTAACAGGGAAAAATCATACAAAGCTGTTAACCATACAAATTCATTACGCAATCACCCCAGTCTATATCTAAACACGGAATGCCTAGCTTGCCTGAGTCCCCCCCCCCCCCCTCTATGACATGTTTGTACTTTGTTTATTTTACCCCTTCCCCCTTAAACGCTAAAGCAGTGGGTACTGTTAGGGTTAATTTATTTTATTTTAAAGTTTAGGGGCGTTTATAACCATTTTCAGAATAGTTTTAGACAAAACAAAGAATTAGAAATTATATTTTTCTCAGATCTGCATCATTCAGAAATGATTATAAATGGATGAAATTACAAACATCCAAAAGACTGGTTGCAAAAATATGGTATATATGGAGGAGATGATTATCCAGTGGGTAGGTCTGACATACAGCTTGTCCCAATAATAATGCAACAAGCAAATAAAAAAATATTTAAAAATAGTTGCTAAAAGATCAAATCATAGTAATAAATGTTTTTCAAAAGTAGAGTAACTACTCTACAACATGCTTTTTGTCCCGTTTCATTTTACCATTCCAGTCCAAAGATATGAAGAATTTAAGAAAGCCCTTTAAATCTACTTTGGTCCGATTTGTAAATTTAGACTTCAAGCTAAAGAAATGCAAACTTGAAATGAAGAGAATTCTGCAACTAATTAGAGTACAATCAATCCAAACCAATCTTACCTGACCTGTACCTAACATTATGTGATATTTGAAGTTCATTTTTAACTTAAATAGGTCAAAATTTTAAATTAAAGCACGGATCTTCCTGATACTCTCATATTTCTTGAAACTGTTACTTCTGGTGCGACAATCGGGCAGTTTAGGATACAATTTCTACCAAAAGAGTCGAAAAAAGGGATTCTAATGAAAGATATCAACCAATATTAAGTCTTTAACCAAAACCACGGAAGAAAACTGAAGACAAAGGAGTTTAAGAACTCAATTCAGTTAATGATTCATCTGGCCCGCCAAGGAGACACAACAGGTTGACTCAACCAGACGCAAGAACCTGCTTAATTATCAGCAGATCATCATTAAATTGAGTCCTTATGTCATGAAATGGGTTCAGGGGATGCTTATTCTAATCATGTGATGTTTTTAGCCATTTCCATTCATTGTGTGCCCAATGACGTCACCAGAGGTGAATCTTTACAGATTAACAAATCAGACCATCAAGATTTTTCTGGTCTTTACAAAATGTGCAATAACTTTTGATTCAGAGATCCAAATTAAACAAAACAAAAATCCTGTAAAAGCCAATGGACTACTTTATAATATTATTGTAACGTTTGCTCACCATTGCGCTCTGTTCTCTCAAAATAAAAGTTAATAGTTAAATAAAGTGTAACGTCCAGCCTATTGGACTCTACCGAGTACAGAAGTAGAAGTACAACAAATATTCTAAATATATGAAAATAAATATTCAAAAGTTAAGTGTGAAAATAACCCTGCAAACATTATCCCTAAA
>JXSR01S056880.1:27091-38355 GCA_000969725.1 Ophiothrix spiculata | reverse complement strand
TACTTGCAATACAAACAGTGCAATTTCAGTCCAGCCGTTATTAACATGTAGAATCAATATTTCTTTTCTCTTGAAGCATATGACAGCCTGACAATAAAAGAGGAGAGTCATTAAGCTTTGGCTCTTTATGAGTAGGATCAAACTGGCCAGTGATAAATCACTGATGCTCAATTTTACAAATGCTCAATTGCAGAAACGTTCTCAATATATTTCTACTTTGATCTCTATGACAGTTTAGAAAAATGGTAAGTAAAACTCTCGCAATTCCTAAAACTGGCCAACAATTAGATAAATGGGGGGGGGGGGGCAGCAAACCACGCTAAACAGTGACCTGAACTTTTGAATTTCCTCCAATCATTGTTGTCACTTGACACTGATTAACTGCAGTAACACCCTACCCCACTTATAAGTTCAGAAACTATCTCCTCGGAAATGTGCAAGTCCAAAATGACAGGTTTCCACCTGGGTTCGAACCGGTACTTCCCACACCCCAAACTGATTATCACTATGTCAAGCCACTGATCAGGTGCTGACTGCCATGGCACCAATTTGTGATCATTACTTACTCCGGTCTAAGACTAAATACTGCCTAACTTTGCAGAATGGGATTTTTTTGGTATTTGGTAGGGATAGGTAGGGTTAACGGTCAATTGTAACAGTTTCATTTGTCAATGTTTAAAATTTTGTGACAAAAAAAATTTATTGTTATAATTCTGTTCACCGTGAAGTCCTTTGATGCCATGCGTGGCTGTGTATAGTTGTATTAAGATTATAAAAAATTTTGTTAGTTGTCTTTGTCAATGATCATTAACAAAAAAAATGGTGAATAACAAAATTATGGCAACATAGGTTCAATGTTGGTTTGGCAAATTTTGTACTATGGACAACAGATATTGACTGTTGACTGCACATTTTTTTACCTTTCGCTGGTTACAAATTCATCATAGTATGATCCAGCTTTTATGACCACACTGACCAGTGATAATTCAGAAGAAATGGATTGTCTTCTGAGCAATCCTAAAATATATCTACTTCCATCTTGAAGAAGCAATTGCTGGAGCATTAAGTGCATATCCGTGATTTCAATAAAGAGATTTTGATCAGCTAGGGTTAAAGCTATAAAGCTGTGCTCTTATGATCAGGATGGTCGGTAATAAATCAACAATATAGATTGCCTTCAATCAGATGCTTTTTAATATATCATGCTTTCATTACTTCACCAGATAGGAAGAAAATTATGGACAGCCTTATTTGTGACTGCTCACCACAAATATTCTGTAAAGTTCTCATTTTTTGTTTATTTATTTATATCTATTTATTACATTATGTGGAAAGCCAGGCTAATCCCAATAGTGCATTTGCATTAAATTTAAGGGATGTCTCTGTAATGTGAAAGATTGGAAAAAATTTCGATTTTAGATGCAGGCGGAAACCGAAGTGCTTGAAGAAAACCTGCGAAGGCAAGAATTGAACCCGGGCTGTATTGGTGAAGGCGAGGGAAGAAACGCTACGCCAACCTGTTGAAATACTGTGGAAAATATCAGTATTCTGCCCAAATTTAGATTTCTGCATATCTGAAATCATTATGCTTTCATAAACTCCATGCAAAAATACTAGATTTTATTTCAACTCCAAAATATTGGAAAACTAATAGTTTTGAAAGGCAGATAAATTGAAAATGTGCAAAAATGAAAATGCAAGGTTTTCTATGCTTTATTTCATGCTTCAAAAAACATAACTCCTCTTCTGGTAAATAGACTTGAAACATATATCACTTTTAAAGATGAAAGTATGTTCTTTTAGAATCTGTAATAAAAGAACATTGACCAACTTTAGTAGAGTTTTGTGGTGGAAGGTCACATTCTAACTTCGACTCTTCATTATCAAACTGACCAGTGATAAATCAGAAATAGATTGCCTTAATTAAGATGCTCTAAACGTATCCTTTAATTCTCATCGCTTGTGACCTGTGATGGCAGGGGCATTAAGCAGCAACTGATTTTAAAGCTCTGACTTCTTATAATTAGTATAATCGACCGACCAGGAATAAAACACAAACGCATTGCTTTAAGGGTACGAGGAATCCACATGCTCAGGAAAATGTGAATCCTAACTATTTTTCAATCATGAAAAGATAAATAGTTTCCACTGCCTTTGCGGGGACTCGAACCATGTATTATGGCGGGGGTTAGTCATGCATTACGAAGCGAGAGATCTACCGCTGAGCTATCAAGGCAGCGTTGAGATGGTGAACTAAAATCTAAAACATAAACATTAGAATGCCGTATTTTTCTTTTGTTTACATAAAAATTGCAATTTTTGCCTCATTGGAATGCTCAATTTGTAAGTAAATTATGCGAATGCGTATATCAGACAAAATGTAGATAATGTAGATACTAAAATCAGGCTGTTCACAGCTCAAACAGGGCGAACTCACAGTCATAATTCACGACCGGTTTTTCGGGCAAAACAACGCGGGTTTGTTACATTATCATTCAAAATCAACACAACACATTTATCAAATATTATTTGTAATTCAATAAAAAGTATCAAGCCTACAATCTGTCAAAATTTGAAAACAGGCGAATCGTTCGAACATCATAAAATGTTTCGGCGAAAAAGGTGTAAATTTTTCGAAGTAGTTTATTGATGTAATTTTGACCTTGATAATGGACGTGAAATCACTACTAAAGTCTCATGTATAAACTAGAGACTCTATTACATATGTACGCCAAAAAATGTATTATTCTGATATGTGTTATTAGGTAAAAAGTTGCAGTAAAGATGCCGTTGGCAAAAATTTTCTTTATACACTATATTACTATCATGGGCTAGTTCATTGCCATATTTACATTTTATTGTGCCAATATATTCCGATACTTAATATGACAATCTGACGTCTCGTATTTATACGGTCCTCATAAAAATTCATATTATAGAATCTAAAGCAGGGAGACTATACTACCATCTATTTGAAGTTTGAAACATGATAACCCACGCGGGGGTATTCAGACATGATGGGATATACATGTCTGGATAAAAATTAAAGCAAAGGGGTGATTTTTATCTTTGGATAAGGCTAATGTCAGCCTGTACAGGGTGTCCCAATAAAAACACAGTGAACTTTGACATTTTTTTTTCCTGAGAAAGCAGGATACAATTTTGAGCAAACTTTATAATAAAATTATAGATAGGCAGACTTCCGACCCAGTAAATTGTTCACTTAACCCAACGTGGTGCTAGAGATACGAATGAATTGCATGAAAATCATCTTAAAAATGTTCTGATAAAGAATCTGTTTATCCCCGGAGAGGGGACTGTCGCATTTATTAAAAAACTACAGAAAATGTCACTTATTTTGAAATCAACAATCGTTCCGGAGAGGATATAACATCCGGGATATGTATTTGCATAACAGTCTCTTCAATAACTACTCCTATGTCGCTAGCTGTGGTGACAGTGCAAGCGCGTACTGTACTGTGAAAGCGGTACCATAGCAACGCATGACCCGATGCATCAATTGACCTAGCAATATCATTGCACAACAACATGGTAGGCTTCGTAAAGAAACATGACTTGGTAGTCGGAAAAGACTTGCAAAAATGTGCATTATAACAAGGTTTTAGAAGCAAAATAATGCATTATTCCGACGTAGAATATAATATATTGTTGGATTTCATGTGACGATTTTTCAAATTATACTTTTAGTCGACTATCTTTGCGACAAAAGTTGAGTAAATTATGTCCTCATCATGCAGAAGTTTACCATTGCCGTACTGTACGATGACGTGATGTGAGCAGAATAACAACGGACAAAAACATTGCTGAAAGAACTTTAAATAAATAAACTTCTTGCAGGTATGTAAAGGTCTTTTTAATTAATACTTCATTACTAAAATGACTTTTATTAATATCTCGTTGATGACCAAATCATTTGGCGAATGCCAGGCCTGCCCTCGACTGCAGTATGCTACCACAATTCACAACAACTAGCACATCACCTGTACTGGGACCTGTACATGCAACTTTGCTTACACTTGCTTGCAGAGCTACTTAAATGCTTGTTTACAAAATGTATTGCAAAACTTTGTGTATAAATCTTTAATGATCTTCCTGAAATGTTGTCTAACAATTTTATAAGGATTTTATCCGCATCGTCTTGCCATGTTTTACTTTTTTCAACATGTATTTTTTGACGTACAGTAATATTTCAACTTCATTCCATCTCCCCATTTTCCTCATGACTTCAAATCTGTTCTACATTCTTAAATAACACATTTGCTTTCTTTGTGTATTTCAGATGAGATGAATATCATGGGTTGCACATCCAAGCAAAGGCGGTAATCGTGAGCTACAGACGGTACCTGCTTCAGATTTCACCTGGTGATATGAACTTTAAGTTGCATGACTATGGAACATTTTTAATTGTAATGGAGTGGAGTTGAGCCATATTTACATTCAAGCTGTCAAATTGTGCGGGATTGATAACAGACGAAATTGAGGAAATTGTGTCTTTATGAGAAAAAATACATACGAGTTGATTGAGGAAACTTTGAGCTTCAAATACTTGCTCCCGAGGAAAAAAATAATAATTTTATCTCGAATTTTATGCCCCATTTACATTATTCGAGGTTGTCGATACATCATGATATGAACTCCTTGCACTGATTTGATTAAATTCTATATAAAGGAAATATGTGTAGTTTTCAACCATATTCTCGACAACGTTCGAGATCTGATAATATTCAAGTCAGTATAACTAAAACGACTGTCAACAAAGCGAAGTGATGTCCAAATTTTGTTCATGGAAGAGTGGATTTATATTTAAAATGAAACCTTGAGGATTGAAGACAATGTATAAATGTTTACAAAATGCTGCATATATTTGTTCATGAAATCAGGGATGTGTGCTAATTTCTCAAAGGACCACTGAATTCTATGAAGGGAAAAAGAAAAGAATCATTGGATTTATTTTGAATAAAGGCTAACGCTTGAGAATTTTCAGAATTGGATCCATAAATATTATTTTGTTGATCATGTGTCATCTCAAAATAGTTAAGGTATGTGTATTTCTTTTTCATGAATAGCCACTTGACCAGTATATAAATAAACAATTTATATTGCAAAACAGCAGAATAAATTGGTCTATAAATACATGTAGTTCTTTTTAAAATAGTTGTTTGCATGGTAGTTTTAATTTGGATCACTTACACTGCATGATTGAAATATGTATTACTGTAATACAATTTGATTTAGGAACTTCAACTTCAGACTCAGTTCTGCAATTGGGATAAATTTCATATCATAAATTAGCTGAGTTCATAAGTGACTTATCATAAATTATGCCAAAAAATCAAAGTTGCAGAAAATCCTACTGATATTTTTTTAGCTAAATCAATCAATGTTGAAGAATTACAAAGACTTTTGAGTCGAATCAGCTGTTTAAAAACAGCTGATTCGGCGATCGTAGTCTTTTACACAAGCGTGCTATGCATATTACACATGTAAGATTCAGTAGTACATCGTTACGAATTGGAGCGCATGCGTTGGGAGCCTAACTGTATTTAGTAATTTTCGTGGTCATTTCTTACTTTGATACCCTGATATGTTTCCATGTAAATGACCTAGCAGAAATCAAAATAATGAAATAAATTGATAGGATTATGTAAAAAACATATCAGCACAACATCCAGTGATATTATTACTACTTTTTAGCTTGGAAAAGGGGACTAAAATTGAACGTGAATTTTCCGAAAAAATTACTTCGTCACGTGTACGGGTGTGTGAGACCGGAAAGGCTGCAGAATTCGTAGGGTCATTTTTGAAAAATCGCCGCCACTTCTAGGGCAAATTTCATGAAAACCAGACAGTTTTAACTTCGGGGATAAATTGATTTTTGTATATATTTCTCTACTGAATTGTGGTAAAGAAATGTATCTCTAGAATGTACACCACCTCGATGAATTTCTGGACTGATATTTTGCCGTGGGAAGTCTGCCTAAGACTGCAACGTTGGTTTGTAAAAGATTTATGTTTCATGTTATTGGGATCTTTGATTCAAAAGTTACGGCATGTTTTGTAAAGGCACTTAAAAATCTTTGTGGTCTGATTTGTAAATCATTAAAGATTTACCATCGGAGATGTAACAGAGAAAATGTTGAATTTAAATGTCTAAAAACATCACACAATAAGGAGAAGCATCTCTATGACTCCATGGTTTTAGGATTGGTATACTTTGATCAACACCAAATAGGCGGGCCTCTTCACATCGTGAATTGATACAGACAAGCGCCTGCGTAGCTGATCGCAACATAACTGCAGGAGACGCAGCGCGCATTATACGCGTAACTCGTGCATCAGTATCTACGGCGCGCGTGTAAGTGGGATTATGTTTACTTGCGGATGAAGAAAAGCCTCATAATTCCTGCCTATTTAGTGTTGATCAAAGTATAATATTAAACAGTTTGGTTCATCTGGTCAATTAAACACTGTTTAGTACCTTTATGGGCCAAAAACACAGTGAATTGCAGCAAAAAAATAGCGTCTCTATTTTTTATTGTGTTTTATGCCTAGGTCAACTATCTTTATTGGCTCTCCCCTCACTTGTCATATAAATATCTCATAAATGATATTAAATTGCACTCACTCAAAGTCCTCACTATTTGACAAACAGGGATTGATGGCAAAGCTGTAGCATATAATTACATTTTGGATGTAAATATTGACCGTTTTTCTCATAAAAATTCTTCATTATTGAAACCCTTCATGTAAATGACAAGTTTTATTTAGATTGTCAATAACAATTCCACTTTAATTAGACCTCTCTTTCTAGGCATTCTCTCACTCAAAAAGACTGGAGTAAATTTCGTAGTAAATTTCCTGTGAATTTTCAGGAAATTTACTGAAAAAGGCTTGAGTAAATTTCCTGGGAAAGTTTCACATTTCTCACAGATGTATTTCCCACATTCTAATACAAAGCCATTAGTTGACTTTTCTCCAAAATGTTTTGAAAAATGAAAATATCAGAAAGATATTCTGATTTCTTCAACGATTTATAAACTATTTAAAAAATTCAAATTGCTTCCATGTATGGTTTTTACAACAATGAGCAGATGATAATATGTGACCATCCATCCATCACAAATCTGTAGTAAAGTCAGGATTTTTGTTCATTTTGAGCTACAATACAACATATACAAGTGTCATTTTTAAAGCAGAAGATGTGACCTTCTTGAATGTGCAATTTTCTGTTGGACCAGGGATGTGGGAGTAGGTTGGACGCACTGATGTCACAGTCTAGAATCCTGTCTTCTGATTGGTCAATTGAGGCTGTTCCAACAGTTACTCCCTGGTGTGAAACATTGCATTGGATGTGAATGACAAAGTCTACAAAATTTATCTCTGCAGCTAAATTAATGTTTGTATCAACCCATGTCTTTGATATATTGTGCATAAATGTGTCTTTCAACTTTTTTTAAAGAAAATATTAATAAATCAGAGCGGAAATAAAAATGTTTTGGAAATATTGGTTCACTCCATAGACATCGCACAGTAAGTTTCACTCCAGTTACAAGGAATCAGAACGCCAAATTCAACAACTGCGTCCCACAGAATAAAAAGTTTGGCCGGGAGCTAACTTTACTGGAGGTTTGTGGTGGACAGTTACATGTGCTACATTCTTCATAAGTCAGCAAAATGGGGAGATGGGGAAAACGTGCAGTATAATTGATTTTAAAGAGTATTTGGTATTGGTCAGACTAGCAATTTTGATTACAATAAACCAAAAAGAAAGAAAAATCACAATATTGTGCACTTAAAGATTTTGGCACAAGAACTCCTTTCTCCACCAAAGCTATATTCTGTATATACTATTAATGAGCAATTTGACAAGCGACTGATTTGATTATATCATTTTGACAGTTTCAGGAATCATAGTCAGTTTACGATCGGTACTAGACAGAACCCAAATATTATTCCTGTCAGTATTCTTGCACATTAAAGTAATACTGGTATAAAGTGCTGTCTATGGTTGTTCATTAAAGTTTAGTGGGCGGCAATACTTTTGCAGTAGTAAATAATTATAGAAAGCCAAAGTGGACATCAATTTAAATCCATGTGGCCTCTGCACACTTTACAGGTAAGCTTCATTTTACACTAAGTATCATTTTAGGTTCTGCAGCAACCTCTAGGGCCACTAAACTTTGATCAGCCTACATATGTACCATCACTGTCCGAATCAGCTCCCTGGGTTTCGTGCGGGTTTCCATGAGACAATTAGCAGTTAGTTCCTTGTCCAAGGGAATTTCACTCAAAACTGTTGGCACCAGCAGGGTTCAAACTCGGGACCTTCCGCACCAAAAGTAAGCGCCTTACCGTTTAAGGTGTCTGGTCCATGATAGATCTGCCCGAAGATTTCCAATAAAATCAGCATGAATGATATTTTATCGATGTAGAACTGATTTTTAAAATAAAAATTGGGGTCACTTGTTTTAAAAACAGCATTTGTTGTGTTGGTGGTGTTGGAGGTGTTGAGGGAAAAATTATTACAGGGGTCTATGGGAAATGTGGCAAAAGTGACATTATTTAGTGTTGATTCTAAAAATCTGCCCGAGCATTATTGTAAATTTGTTCACAAAAGTTGCGCACAAGTATATTCTTTTAAATAAAAAAAAAATAAAAATTGGGGGTCACCGAACTAATTTTCCAGAAAAATATTAAAATATGGCAATTTTTAGCTTCAAAATACTACTCAGAGTATATTCGCATGTGTATTGCGCCACTTACCAACCTGGAAACTAGCGCGTACTGGTACGCCTGGACGGCGCATCAAGCTAACTTGACTGCTAAATATCACTTGAAGTTAACTTTAAGTTAACCAAGCCAAGCAAAATATTGTCATCATGTCTTAGATGTGCTCTTTTTTGCAGTCTAGATTGGATAAAAGTTGGCCTGATTGTCTCAATAATTGAGCACTGATTAAGCCAGGTTGTAACACAGGGAGGGCTACACAAAAATAGCTGTTTGTTATCTGAAAAGGATTGTTTCCATCCACATTTTTTTTTTGTAAAACAAGGTGTCATTTGAGCTGTTTTGTTCAAAACAAATATGTTTTCTAAAGCATGTTTTGTATGAAATAGTGAAAAGAGGTGGTTTTCTTCAAAATAGCAATCAAATTTACCTCCTTTTTAAAAATCTCAGGTAAGGTATATTTATTTTATCTGAGTCCCCCCCCCCCCTCCAATTGATTAAGTAACAGATATGTTCCAATTTTGATGATGCGATTCACAAGTTTGGACATGATAGTGACAACATTGCCCAGATAGCGGATGTAAGATGCGGATAAATTTTGGATGGTCTTATTTTTCAAGATTTTATATGGTTGGCTTTAGCCACTGAGTGTATACTATTCTGAACACAATATCACATTGCGAGGCAGTACATAAAACCATCTCCTCTGAAATTCAAATGCACAAATGAGCGGTTTCCACCAACATCTTAACCCAGATCTCTCATTATCGCTAAGACACAGTATCCTTATAGTCTGCTCACAAGGTGCCAATTTTAGGGTTAAAAAGTCAAATAGGCAGCTTTTTTAATATAAAATTAGCATAAATATTCAAAATGCTATTGTCACTGGACACAGAAATGTTGTTATGTCCCTAAAATTACAACCAAATCTTTCCATTTATATGTATATTTTTTTACTAATTACACTCTGCTTGCTTGAGACAAATGTTATTGAAACAGCAAGGCAGGAAGGCAGTACACAATTTTTGCAGCAAAAATGTCTTCACAAAAATTACAAATATTGTTTGGGAAATCAGACCGTGAAGGTGTGTTTTTGCTGAGCTCACAGAATGGAGTGAAAAATGTAACAAATGCGTGAAAATAAAATCCTTGTAAAAAGCCCACATATCAATTTAGAGCCTGTCCTAGATAAAGAGAGCCTGTCTTCCTGTTCTGGATTGACTTTTAAAGAGTCGTTGGAAAAAGACGACATCAAAATCAAGAGAAACAGTTTGTTTTATGAACACTTGCTTGTCAAAGCTGATTTGTTTACATTGCATTATGCCAAATTGTTTTAACTTGTTTGGTCCACTTATTTTCATTTGCACAAAAGTGGGTCAGGTTTTTAGTCCTTTTTTATCTTTTTCAAAAATGATGAAAACAAGTGTACAAGATAGAGCTTTACATCATGATTTTTACAGCATTTGGCCTGTATCCTCTAATAATTGTAACAGAGGTTTTTTGTTTCATAAAAGGGTTATTTCATTTTGTTTGAAAATTCTGGGATATGTTTGGAGGAAAAAACAAATTTTTACCATGTTTATGCGTAACTGCTTCTTTTTTCTTTGCATACCAAGACAGGACCAATGCTATTTGTTTTGTGTTAATTTTGTGCTTGTTTGTTTTTTATTCACGCCCTTAAATGCATAAACTATGATGCCTCTATAACATACAATTAACAAATTCCCAAAAAGGACCAATACTATCTGTTTTTGTTAATTTGTTGCTTGTTTGTTTTTTATTCACACCCCTACACACACAAACTACGATGCCTCTTTAAAATACTATTAACAAATGCCCAAACAGGACCAATACTATTTGTTTTTTGTTCATTTTATGCTTGTTTGGTTTTTTTATTCACACCCCTACACGCACAAACTATGATGCCTCTTATAAAATACTATTCACAAATGCCCAAACACTTTCCAAAGTTAAGATTACCAAATTTGGAAAGATAAAGACCATATTAAGTAACCTAGTTCCATCTGCCCTCATAACCCTTCACAACGCAGCGATTACAGGCAAATGAAGGAAATTTGTTCCGTTAATGATCATTTTTGTTGGCAAAATCGATGGCTTTGGCTGACATTTTGTTTATTATGGAGATAAGTGAGATGTGTAAGGCTCATCTTATTTCTTATCAGTACCTGCGATGACATCTACTTTAGAGGCATCCATCCCATAAGGGTGTTTTTTAGATAAGGTGATATTTTAATTTTCGTAGAATTTAGCTTCCAAAGCAAATGTGTTCTGGCCTTATACTTAAGGGGTTTTCTCAGAGATGCACAATTTCCATTGATTTTCTTAAAAAGTTATTTGTGATGATAATGAATTTAAAATAAAAAAATATAGGTCACCATGCTCGTTTTTGAGATACAATTGTACATTTCAAAAATTAAATATTTTCCCCAAAAATCATTTGATTTACCTGTATAGGGAAAGCTCACAAAAGTCGACCATTAAATGTGCTTGTAAAA
>JXSR01S056869.1:22575-43614 GCA_000969725.1 Ophiothrix spiculata | reverse complement strand
CAATATAACAGATAGGCCTACTCATCTTCATAAAAATGGAGAATCTGAAGCAAAGAGAAAGTTTGTTGCTTTGACGTTTTAAATTGTTCCCGAGCACTGGGCTTTGCACGTGCCCGGCACGATGAACAGTGCGCCGACTTATGGGGTCTGCGTCAACGCACTTCCGTAAACGCTGTGTCGTGCGTGCGTGAGGCGCTAATTTGAATATCAACTGTGGATTCATCACGAATCAACAACGGTACACTTCTGTATTAGGAGATACGGTGAGTTGTTGAATGTTAAAATCAATGCATGGACTGTGATGCTACCATTTAATGTACATTTTTTGTAAAATGGCACAGATATACTATGCAAATTGATGCAAACTCTCAATTTTGGAACGTATAACAACCTGTTATAATCTGTAAGTCCCACTAACAGTCTGATGCACTTTTTGTGGTTAAGTCACAGTAAATCACTTTAAAACATACAAATTATAGCAGATTGGCAAACAGCTTTTGTTTACAGCATTAGTGTTATTTTAAGATTAAATTTCATAGTCATTATGTTTGCATCATTTATAATGGCCAATGTGCAACATCCATTTTACAAATCCATCAGCAATTGGCTTGTTCTTTTTCCCATTTGATGAATCTAAGCCCGGCCAAGGATAGGGATTATGGCCTCTTTCATGTTTACTATAAGTCAAGAATTGTCTATCAAGCAGACTTGTTTTGTTGTTGCACATTCTCAACCGACATGATAACCCCATTTAATGTTGTCCTAGCACAACATGTAAAACACAAAAGTGCCAGGAAAAATATACAAGGACGTGGATTGCAAGAGACAGAGACAAGCCATCTTTGTAACTACAGTATTTTGGAAGATTAAGTTTTTCTTTTTGCGTTTTTTTTGGAGGCTGGGCCTGTTGCTACCCTAGTTTATGTGAAAGTCAACTTGTTTCTGCACATATTTACAGCATGTTTGGTCTGATTCTAGTGCTTGTGAAATATTGATGGTCACCCGCTTTACACTCGAATTGAAGGACACAGTACGCAGGCAAACTTAGTAAATAAAAATACTGTAATTCTTGTTTTATTCACCAATTCATTGTGTAGTTACACATGGATCACAAAGACACTCTATGCATCTTTGTAACCAATTCTCACTTTATTTAACAATTCATAAGCTCTCTATAATACTCATCCAGTAGTTGTTCACTCACTTGGCTTTAAAATCGCTGCTGATTTCTTAAGAAATGCTGTTACTTGGTTCATACTTGAACTTGGAAGTCATTTTGGGATAAGTTACCTTAAAAGTCCCTGCCAATTTCTTAATACTGTTAGTTTGCATTTGAACTTAGCAGAAATCAAGTTTGAGTTTTGAATGAAATGACTTTAACCTTCATATAGGGTGAAATTTTTCAAACTGATACAATCTGATACATAGTCTATTATCACATCTTTCTTGCAGAATTAGTAAACCGATGTTAGAATTACGAAGCACATTTTGACATCAAAACATTAAGAGATTCAAAATGCAGAAGGAATGGATCTGACATGTTAGATTCAGGTATAAATTTACAGTATCAGTTTTGTAGTGAAATACACCCAGGGAAATATAAAACATGTGTAAGTTCAAACCTGAAAATGTGGTTCTAGAGAAAAAAGTTTCAAAAAAGACAAAAAAGTATAATGTCAGCATGTAACTTGCTTTTACTTCCTCAAGAAAAAATACAAATCTTGGCCTCTGACTCCACCATCTGCAGCAACCATTATCAATCAATGCCATTGTTTAGAAGGAAGGCTGTTTAAGAGTCTATCTAAGATATTAGAAGCATATGAAATATGAGTGAAAAATGTCTCATGTTAGTTTAAATTAAATTTAAAGTTATGTATAAACTAAATTTAAAGTTATGTATAAATAACAATGAAACTTAAAATATGAAAGTTGCATTTTACTATACTTTACATATTTACAAAAATCATAGTTCACTTTCTCATCAGCAAGAAATTTCTATGATGTCCTTGTAAGTTTGAAAATAGGACAACCATTTTTTCCACTCTTTATTCACCTGTGCTTACAGCTCTTGGGAGAGAAGATGTGATAATGGTGCAAGATGCAATTCAATCTGAAATTAATCTTTTTTCCTCCAAACACTTCCCTCAATAATAAGACAATATCTTGATGTCTTAATATACCAGTAAAATATGTAGGACTTAATGGAATAGATTAATGTTGCATTAAACTGTCCTAGCATAGACATAGTATGAACATGATATGATTGAGTCGGACACAAGCACTCAACGCCTCATGGTGATTTACCAGCCCTGGGAATTAAGACATGGAAAGAATTCTCTTAATTGTTATCTTCGATAGAAGTATCTAAGGCATGAAGTTTGGTTTGAGATATAGGGATGGCTAGGAAGGAAGATACAAAGTAGAGATAAATAGATGTAGAAGGATGAATTGAAGCAATGGTCTAGGTCTTGTTTAGTAGGCTTTCTAAATATTGTTCATGCTGTAATTGGAATAATTTCGCTATGGTACTATGAGTGTACATTTCCAAATAACAAAATCATTTCACAGATATTTTGAGAATGTTGGTCTTGAGATATAAGACTGGTCAGATTCAATGTACAGATATTTTATGAATTGTGAATCTAGTAGTTGAGAACGGGTTGGGGTGTTTGTGAACAAAAAAATACTTTGAAAGTAACCATATTTTAAAGGAACATATGTTTCACAGTTGTTTATGAGCACTTAGTGGTATTGACATTCTGTTGAAGGTGATGAGCCCAGTGATGAGTCTTAATTTTGTGTTGGTTTTGAGTTTTGTGGGTATTTTTCTTCACCAAATTACAATCCTAGCACAATATTTGTTAATCGAGAAACAGTATGTTAACATTATAAGAGAGAGATTTTGTTTTGTTGATATTAAAGAATTCTCAGTATTGTAGCCAATTACAAACATGCTTTGAAAAGAGCTGTTTTAACATGTTTGGCTCATAACAACATTTATTTATCTATAATTGGTTCCATCCGTGCAAATTCCAAAATCCATCTAAAGTAGATAACAATAACACTTTAACCATAGAGTTATGACTTGTTTCATCATGTTCATTTATCATGATATTTCCCTGGTATGATCCAGTTTGTTGCAATTCTAAAGCTTCATAAATATGATATGTTGAAAAGATAATAAAGCATATCATTTTGACAAGCTCTTATCTTTAAATGTTTTTAAGAAATTTTTACGATTTACATCTTTTTTGCAAGTAAAATTGATTCAACTTACGTGACATTCTATTCTCTTTCCTATTCAGATGCAATCAATTCTGATTTTGACGACTGAAACTTTAGTCCATGCATTTATTACATGTCGCCTTGACCAATGTAACAGCCTTCTTTATGGCCTTCCTGACTCACACATTTCCAAACTACAAAGATTGCAAAATGCGGCGGCAAGACTGGTTACTCGCACACGGTTTTGTGATCATATTACTCCTGTCTTACAAGAATTACATTGGCTACCAGTAGAATACCGTATTAAGTTCAAAGTTTTAGTCTTAACATACAAATCTCTACATGGATTGGCACCTATGTATCTGCAGGACCTTGTTAAGAAGTATATTCCACCTCGCAATTTACGTTCTGCTTCTCAATTTAAAATTGTGTCTTCATCAACAGCTACTGCTACTTATGGTGATCGTTCTTTCCAAAAAGCTTCTGCTGTCCTTTGGAATACTCTGCCACTTCATGTAAAGAATTGTCAAACTGTCAATCAATTTAAATCTTGCCTTAAGACACATTTGTTTAAACTCGCTTTTGGTAAATAAGTTCCTTGTTTTCATATAACTGTATTTTGTTCATGCCTTGCTTAGTATATATATGTATAACTTTATTTTTGTATATTATGTCTATGTATGTAACTGTTTAGTTTTCTTATGATTGTATAGCGCTTAGAGACTCCGGTGTTAGGCGCTTCATAAGCAGCGTTTTATTATTATTATTATTATTTTATATTTGAGTTTATTCATCAATTGAGACATAAACTCAGGTTTGATGTAAATTAAATCCTGAATATGGCAAGGAACTCTTTGAATTTCATCGTTACAAAGTATGGTTGTTTTGCTTGTCTACTGAGTGACAAACTATTCTTTCATGGATTCTCCTTAGCGCTATTAATTTCCATCAACCCATTTACAAGAAAATTGGTTAAGCTTTGATGGCGAAATGATCCATGCAATCAAATACATGACTGTCAATTGGCTCAATAAAAACACCGCCGACAGTGTAATTGAAACTCATACATGCAAGGGGTGTTCATTGAGTTTGTAGACTGAGGTAGACGAAATTAAGCTTTTCGGTTTTTATGCATGGTATGTAATTTAACTTGTGTGTAATTTAACATAATTGATGAATACATGTATATTGAAAGTTTCAAATAAATGTCTACTTTAGTTTTCATGTTATAGAAAATTGAAATTTGCCTTTTTTGAATGTTTCTGAAATTTCTCATTGGGTGTTGTTCCTAGAAGAGATTTTAAGGTCAATGTTTCAATGAAATTTTGCCATTTTCTTTAATTTTTCAGTTTTCAAGGTAAAACAATTGACTCTCAGAAACCTCAAAATTGCGAGTTAAAATTTTCTTTAAAGAAACAATGAGAACAGATATTTATTGTAAACTTAACAATTCATCAGTTAAGTTCTACTAAACATATAAGTAAAAACAGTGTAGACTACCAAGGCCATAAACCTTTTGAACACCCCTGATATGAACGTAGGCAAGGCGATTTTGTTACAGTTGTATTTCTGAAGACAAGCGTCAGTCACAAAACATTAATTTATGAGGTAAAGACTCGTTAGATGCATTAAATCATTTAACTCCTCTGTGTGTTTATTATAAAAGTCGAGCGACTCGCTGACTATTTTTCAGATGTAATTAGATTACACTAGAGCCAGGCAAGAGATCCCTGTTAAATGTTTGTCTTAAATATTTCACTTTCAGCTAGAGATTATATTACACAACTTTGAATGTGATATGATGAACAAATCTTTTGATGTGTAGATTATTGATTGAGTATATATCTAAAATATAAATGTATGAATTGACATTTTATAAAAAATAAAAAAATACTTGACTGAAGTGGTTTAAAGGGAATTTGCAATTGAATTCAGACAGCTTGTATAGAAAGGCATTTTTGTTCAATTGGCTTTTTAAATATTGTGCACTTGGGCATCCCTGGTATTTTTCCTGGTTCCTATAATAAAGGGGTGGAGAGCTTAGAGGTGTACTACAATATGAGCCTCGAATATCAGGAACCCAAATAACATGACTGGCATAACAATGGGATGGTGGGGTTAAGGAGCATCTTCCGTGCACCCCTCCATTTCTCATGAAAATTGCAAAAGATGGAAAAATAAGGAAACTTTAGAAGTGGAATTAGTGACTGTCAGATTTGTTGACCCTACTAATCATATACAGTGTTGTTCTACATAAAAACAATTTCCTTTGCGGACCGTGTAACATTTATCGCATCATCCTTGACAAATCCTTAAGAAGCTGTCGCACATTTAAAAAATAATATGTTACAAAGCTGAGTAGGTATTGATGAAGACGATGAGATGTTGGATTAAGTGCATTAGATCCCTGGATATCTGTTTGGCAATATTTCAGCAAGTCTGATTTTATGGATAAGTGGATCTGTAGGAATAACTGGGTCATCGCCTGGCTAAAGATGTTGCCAGGCTTGTTGTTATGTTAGAATTTTTAATGGAAAAAACATCCTTGTTTGTGCAAGATGTTACACAATTGTGTAATGAAAATACCCAGCCCTCCATATATGAATCTTCACAAAGTATTTGGCATTTTTTAAATATTTTGAATGATTATATTTATGCTGGGAAATGTTTTATTTGTTTATTTATTTGAAAAAAGTAATCTTATTAAAATGTGATGTAGGAAGTTTATCTTTTTTGTGCTTCAAATTTATACCAGTTCAAAAAGCCAAGGCAAGTTACATCAAGTCTGTGGTCTAATTTGTAGTATTTGTAGTATTTTTAAATTTTAAATTTTTTAAGTTGAATTTAATCCAAAACGAACACCTGACGCCACATCATGAAAGGTGAAGAACCAGGTGTTTGTCAATACAGAACATCCATTAAGCTTATATAAGCTTATAATACAATCCCAGGCACAATTACTCTTTTAAATTGCTTTTACAAAGAGAGGAAGTGAATATCAGGTTTCCATGGAAGCTTGAAAACTAATGACAATGATAGATATGGACCCCCGAGCTTGAATAGGTAAAACCGTCTGCTGCCTTGTTGCTCGCTGCCTACCATCATGCAAGGTCCTCGCTATTCCTGACTAGTAATTGCACAAAGAGGTGCCAACTTCATTGACAAGAGGTGAAAATGGCAAGAGCCATTTTTCTTTCTTTTTGTCATTCTTTATTTAAATTGGAAGTCAAGCCTTAGGCAAAACTTTGCTCTGTACAAATTAATCCTAGCATTTTAAAGCGATGGTAAAATGTCTCGGTTGAATGGTGTGGTAAATGCTGTTCATGTCTATGTAAGGTAGAGGACTACCAGTAGATTTGATTTGATGATTTTTAATAAAATGTATTTGAAATCAGACCAGAAGTAACATTATGTATCATTGACTTTAGAAACTTCAACACCAGGAAATATATTTGAGCATTTACTATTTTGACACCAAATCTTGTAATGTTAGGAGTTGTTGATGTCATGACCAAGTTTACAGCATGGGAGGGATAAGGGAAATTTTTTGACAAAACTAACAAAAGGTTTGAAGTCCCTAAAGCAAGCTAAAAACAAAACAATTTGTAGATTTTGAACCAAAAACAGACCTTAATATTTGTCTCCATCCCCTCTGGCTTTGCCATTAGGATACCAGGAGTGATAGTAGTCCAATTCACATATTTTCAAAGATCCCAAATTGTGCTATTTTCCAATTAAATGAATAAAAGTTGGCCAGCACTATTATAGCTGAACTCATTTAGAAATTAAATGTCAACATTGATCAGATTCATTGAGTTAGACTGTTAATTTGAGAGCCGAATGTGGTAGCAGTCTGGTGAGCATTGGGTAATGCGTTGGATTTGACAGGTTCTTGCGACGGACATATGTATTACTCATTGCTCCCATCAATGCAGGGCACTAACACTTGGACCTTAATCTGGAATTAAGCTTGCAAAAAATGTTTAAAATCACTTACAGAGAATGAAGAGTCATTTTGCCCCTAAAGGGAACTGAGACCAGGGCAATTTGGGGTGCTTAGGCATTAAATGAATCAATTAATGGCATTTGGAGACCACAAATGAATTTATAGTACTTCAAAGATCCTTTAAATTGTTCTGAAAGATGATAATGTCACATTTTAAATCATTTAGGAGCAATGCTGTTGCAGGTGGTTGTTCCATCGTAGTTGTTCAAGTTGCCATAAATCTCTCTGATCTGGTTGGACAGTTTCTTCGCTTTAATGACAGCATCATTTCATCATGTTACGGGAATTGGTGCCAGTCTTTCTGGTCAGTGGGATTTGGGTTGTCATGCCGACTGGAAGTGAACTAGATAACCAGTGATCCATTCTTTCACTTCTGTTTAATCTTAGGTTCTTCAATGAACATTTTGTTTTGATAATTTTAATATTTAAAGAGATATGATCCAAATAATAATAATACAAATATTTAATATTGCTGGTGCTCAACGGCTAATGCTCATCATAAAGTCTGTGTTGCAAATCTCAGGTCAATGTAAGATTGATGATGCCAATCAGCAACTTAGTCTTGTCTTGTCTTTAGATTAATCATTTGCTCCAGGACTAATTTGACCATTACAGGAGATTGGTACGTTAATGATTAGTTAAAAGATCAATATGACTATTTAAAGTTGACGCAATTCTGTCGCTATCTTAGCAGACTATCTAGAACCAAAAATAACCTCAAGTGAACACACAGACATTGGTCACATTAGATGTGCACCATTTGATTTTCAGGGGGCCATGGAAGTTGGGGTCGGGTCAACTTTTTTTTTTCGCCACCTTCGGCGGCAAAGTTTTTTTAATTACATTTTTAAAGTATTTCTTTACCTTGTAGTAGTTGGGTAAACATTTTTTTTCTTACTTATCTTTGGGTCAAGATCGAAGGCGGAGAAGTTTTTTTTTTCCAAAAAACTTCCATGGCTCCCCTGTGAATCAAATGGTGCGCCCCTTATAACTAATGACTCAGACAGTTGGTTTCAAGAATTGTGAAGTGGCAACAATAAGCTAATGCATCGGATTCAAGAGCTAAGAAAGACAGGATGCAAATCTGAATGCCATTACCCTGGTGGACGACTAGGGAATTTATGATGCATTGGACTACAGTTTTGTTTACAAGAACGTGTGAAAATAACATTTGTAGCTTATGTATGGATTTTGGCATACAAATGATTAACTTGTGAACTGTATGGATTGTTATGCATGCAAAAGCACCATGGGTGCAATGTAGGTTGTCATGTGAATTCAAGAAAATATAACAATTAACATACCACTAGAGTGTAAAAATCCTGCAGATTTGTCTCCTATATGTCAATAGCTTTTCAAAAAGGTTCTTCAGATGTGGCAACACCTGAATAACCATTTCAGTAGCAACTGACCCACACTGGACTCTGTATTAATGATTAATGCAAATTTATGAAAAATGACAGTTATTAAACTTTTGACTTTTTGCATGACAAAGTGTGACCAAGAATGCAAATCATTATCAAAGTCTTGCATTCTGATGAACAAACAGACAAACAATTGAGGACTAACTAAAAATGATTAAATAAACCAAAATGAAATCAAGATTTCAATTTATATATGGCCAGTTAAAAGTTCATACATTGACTGATATTGTCAATTTGCAGTGATATTTAACCCTAACGCGTCACACGGCGATATTCATGCAGCCAATATACTGTTAACAAACCTTGCAATAATTTCTGGGTCTGTTGCATATCCGGAGTTTGTCGAACAATTACGGCGACATCCGATGAGTTTGTGGCCTTCCGATTGTTTCCTTGAGTAAAACGAACACATCGTATGTATACATACATCTTGATTACAGTTGACTAAACAGAAATATTTTTCAGATAACGACAATCAACCGAAATCTGAGTGAATTCTGACTCTTTGAAAGATGGGTTTTTGTCGAATGATTATTTTTTATGAAAAATGAAATCACGTTTTTGAACTAAAATTATATTTTTTTGCTAGTTTTGTGGCACAATCTGCTAGTTTTCTAGTATGGACTATACTTCAACAAACACGTTTGGAGCTATGGTAAATGCCAACTTAGCTCACATTCAACCAACTTTGCTCGAATATAACGGGCCTTTTTTCGCCTTTTATCGGAATTTCAAGTAACTGAAGAGCATTATTGTGATGCGCTTGGATTACACCCATAATGCAGTTCAATTTAGTATGCAATTTCACATCCTTCCCATATAATACACAGCAGTGTTAATTTGACCTCGCTGTTACTGTGTATTATGGGAAAGTCTAAATCATCCTCTAGATTACTACAAGAACGTATTTGTGAGCTGGAGGGTAATTACTATATAAACTTATTGTAATAAATCAGACCCGTGAAATCGGATGCATGTTTAATTTTGTTCATGGGGTGGGGGAGCAGTCATGTTTGAAATGGATGCAGGTGTAAGGATCGCGCTCCGATAGGCTGAGCTGGGGCATTCGATGAGAGCACATGCTCAAACAATGAGTGGTCATTGGGTGAGAGCAGGATTTTTGGCATTTGTTGAGACAAAATTACATTAATATGAGGTCTTATTATTGGTCTTAAAATGAGGGTCATGTCATTGTGTGAGAGCACGATTTTTGGACTTTGGTGAGTGAAATTTAGCATTCGGTGAGAGAAAAATATAAAGATTTATAGGGTCTTTGGATGAGAGCACATGCAATTATAAAATAAAGGTTCTTTGGGTGTCAGCGATGCTGAAGGGGGGATGGGCTTTTAGGCCTTACATATGCGTCACCTCCAGATTGGGACCTCCCCCCTCGCTGACTTGCCCAGCGCTAACAAAGGGACACGATAAACACGATTCCAAGGCAAAGAACCGAGGTCAGACAAGCAAATCTGTTAGGGGTGAGCTAGGCCGTTGGTTTTGATAGTTGTTTTCTCCAGTAAGCATCAGAGTATTTTGGTACATCGTCAATAGGCAAATATCGCTGTGCGTCACAGTCCAACAAAATCCAACAAGCAAAAATCAAGAAATTCGCCTAAGTCCAAATACGTCATAGATCGAGGATACGGATGGGCACGAAAGTGCTGCCATGGCAGGCCATACTTGGTGGCTTGCCATAGCTGGACATTGAAACGGAATGCGAGAGGTCAAGGGTTCAAATCCCAGGGGAAACGGGAAATTTTTGTATGATGTATTCGGACTTAGATAGGTTTTAAGCGTTTGGGAGTTAGGGTTATGGAGGTGTATAAATGCATAGTAGACATGCTACCATAACCCTAGCACGTCACAGTCCAACAAAATCTTACAAGCAAAAATCAAGAAATTCGCCTAAGTCCAAATACGTCATAGATCGGGGATACGGATGGGCACGAAAGTGCTGCCATGGCAGGCCATACTCGGTGGCTTGCCATAGCTGGACATTGGAACGGGATGCAGGTCAAGGGTTCAAATCCCAGGGGAAACAGGAAATTTGTGTATGATGTATTCAGACTTAGATAGTTTTTAAGCGTTTGGGAGTTAGGGTTATGACACTCTTCCGCTCTCAGTTCCATCAGCAAATTTTGTTTACTGTAATCACCGCATATCCAGGGGGTGGGGTGCGGAGGGAGCGCGCACTCCGGGGTCTGAGCAGAAAAAAAATGGAAATTAAAGTAAAAATGCATACTTAAGTGAAGGATTCATTTAAGTTAACTCTTCCGAATCTGATGGAACTATAATTATTTATTTATTACAATTTGTTTCATTGGTTCGCTATACTTTGTCAGTAATAATGGTACTATATTGATTTATGTTTGCAACCTGGCATGTGCAAAGGGGATGGGCTGGGGGCTTGGATGGGCTGGGTGCTTCAGACTCCCAGTCAAAAGAAAAATCATGGGGGAAAGGGGCATGGTCTTGGGAACAGAAGAGGGGCCCTCATTTAGTTGGATAATTTACTGAAAGTTCAAAGTTACTTTTATGCCTCATTAAACAGGATATTAGGCCCTCTAAGCTGCCAAAACCTGTGAGCTTTCGGGGCCTCCGTTTATAGGGGAATCGGAATACGCTGCCATCTTGTGTCATTCATGGAGCAGATATTGTACCTCCGGCTATATTCGGAGTTTGACCCGATATCCAGGCTGATCGCGTAAATCTTCACTTGACGCATATGCAGTGTGTGCATTTTGTTTCACGCGCAATCCGTTTCTGCGTTTCATGTAGCGTGTATATTGTGACTTTCTCTGATTTAAGTTTGCCAATTTTCCTGCTTATCTGTTGTGAAGGCTCGCGAAGTGTGGCATGTGGAGCCGTAAAATGCTGGAGGTACAAAAACTCACCCTCCATGATCGACAATCCAAGATTGCTACTGTCCCATAGGATTTACATGGTGGTGAAATCAAAATGGCGGCGAATTCCGATTCCCCTATGAAAATTTCCTTGATGATAACCTATTTACTTTATTATTAAGTGTTTCTATTCGTAAAAAATCAATAAGTATTTTGAATGTAAGCTGTGAAAGTATTTGTAGATTTTGATTAAAGTATTCATAATAGATTAATGTCAGTATGTGCAATTGTTGGTTGGTGAATTGGGAAATATTGTAACTTCCAAGTGCATCGAGAGACTTTATAGTTATAGATATAGATGTTGAGTAAAGTTTTAAGTATGAATTTTGAGAGGAGTTTCAAGTTTAGTTTATTGTTAGTGCTGCTGTTTTTGAAAGAAAATTTAATATCCAAAATTCTTGATAAACTGCAGTTAAATCTCAATGTCTTCTAATAGTAAATCTTGTTTCTTTTTATTATTCTAGCCAGATTTCCTAAAAGTTTTTTAAAAAGTTAAAGCAATCAGACTGGATTCCTTTAAGAGTTTGTATAATCAGTGAAAGGTGCTGATCATCAAATGTGGACCTGGATATCTGTGGTATAAAGGGTTTACTGCATGCCTTTGAATTTTAAATATTCACTGACGGATGATGTTCGTGTTTGCTATTTTCGAGTCTGAGAGTTTTGTTAGCCTATATAATCGACTATATGAAAATATTTATTGTTTAGTTGTAATTCTAACCTAAATAGGTTAATAATCTTCTCTCATGATTCTATTAAAATGTAAAAAAAACACTTTATAAATTGTTCCCCTATAAGTTTTGAGACAGTATTTTCAAGAAAAAGAAAATCCATAAATATGTACGTCCATCTAGATAAGCAAAGCTTAAAAGCCTCCGTTTCACAGTGTTTGATATACAAGTGGTCATGTATTAGGATAGCGTAACATGGAAAACGTGTAGGCGAAATGCAAATAATCAGACTTGTTTGTAATGTTTGCTGTTTTATTTCCTACCCTTTCTATGCTTAAAAGAAATCAGATTTATTTGAACAAAAAGTGTTACATATTTAAAAATTCGTAATGGTATTCCAAGTTGTACACTCAAAATTGAATTACTTAATTATAAAGGACTACTGATTTGCTGAATGAAACATTATCAAACTCACTCAGTGGTAAATATAAACTATGAAGTAGATCCAACGGACAAGATACAAAACACATCAAAGATCAAATTTGATAAGTAGGTTACTTAGAATACAATTATATAACTAAAGAAAAACAAAGTAAGCCAATAAATGTGGGGAGAATAACAAAATAAGCCTAATGTCTAGAAAAAAAATGAAAAGAAAAAAAGTAAAATGTAACTCAACTTTGAATAAAATCTAACTCAACAAACGAGCTGTTTTGTTTTACCTAACAAGAGAAAAATGCAATTTTTACAGTGTAATCTTGTGTAACCTATTGTTTTTAACAAAGAAATTTGAGAGATATATGAAACATAATAAGTTTCTCTATAAGAACTACATTTATGAGGTAAATTGGAACAAAAAATGAACTAAGATGGTTCCCTTTCTGGATGAAGATCATGAGACCTGATTCTGCTCTACTGCTATAAAGATATTGAAAAAGCTGACGATAAGAGTAGAATATCGTTGAAATTGAGCTGTGCTCATTTTGTAGGTCAGAATGTTGATTCAGATGGGAAATTGAACACCCAATAGTCCATAGTGATGAGCATCTGTGTCTGCCGTTTTTGTTTTCTTAGATACACTGTAGAAGTTAGACCTAGATTTACTGTATTTGATCTAATTTGGTTGTTTACATGGGACTTTTTTCTAGATGTGATGTGTACTTTGTTTGGCTAATTGTATCAGATTCCTCTGATATAGAATTAAAGACAGTCTATGGATGGTAATTTAATATGATCTGAAATGTATCAAAAATGATGTAGCTGGAGAAAACTTATAGTCGCCTGCTGCACAGCTGACTGATGATGATGATGATGATGATGACGATGACGATGATGACGACGACAACAAGTGGACTTTGTACGTTGTGCTCAATTTGGATTATTGTTAGAATATAGACCACTATTAGATTATACATTTGTCCTGATAAGGTCTTGTTTCAGTTTTTCAACTTGTTTAGTTTCATGTCACATAACAAAATGTGTGATGAAAAAAATAGTATAGAGAGGATTGGAAACAATTTTATGACATTAAACCAGATTTTTCCAAGCTTTTTTAAGCAACAATAGAAGAAAAGCCCCAGGTGTGTCGTTCACTCACTTCATGCCTTGATTTGATGAGCACTCCGATATGAAAGGCTTGTAAACGCTTATCTTGTTTAGGAAGGGGATAAATCAAACACTCTTCGCGTGGTGTGCATTTTACATTCTCTGCTCAAAGCAAGTCCATTAACAATCAATTTATTAAGCAATTCAGGATGCATCCAAATTAATGTTGTTGCCTTCACATGCATCCAAATTAATGTCATTACCTTTACATGAATCATTTACTTCATATTGGAAGCTGGCCTGGCAAACTAAGCTGATTTCTCCAGTAATTGATAAGAGCAAAACTCTATATATGAAAATACTTCTTTCAATTTCTTATGTATTTGCTTATCTAGAGCAACAAAACTTCAATCTAAATCTAAAACTTTAGCTCCCAAATGGCCCCATTTTTTCTAAGCCTCCCTGCAGATCAAAGAGGGTGTTGAAAATGGCCTGCTTGCTTGGATGGACAGAATAGTTTGGTGAAAGTTTGAATTCTTTTTGTAGGAATCGATTTCAGTACACCTCTGCTGTTACATGTGAACTTCTGTGTATTGTGACAAACACATATTGTGTCATATTTTCAAAAAAAATCCCAGATCAGATTTTTCACTTTCATTTCATTATAAAATTGTTGTTTATATTATCAATAAAAGAAGAGTGAAAGAAGAAATGTTTGTTCACATTTTTAGATTCTGTCTGTGATTTTTTGTTTCTACAAGCGTATTCAACCTGTTACCTTTAATTCTATTTCTCTATTTCTTTTTACATTTTTGCAGATTAATGGCATCGACTTGTCCAAAGCTACCCATGAGGAAGCCGTGCAGGCCTTCAAAAATGCAGCCGAACCAATCGCAGTTGAAGTTTTAAGAAGAGCGCCTCGTACCAAAAAAAGTCAATAATACTAATAGTGACAAAGACAGAACTATCTGTACGTGTAATGTTGGTATACACAGACGGATCTTCAAAGTGAGGAATTACTGAGGAATATGCTACAGAACTGTCCTTCCCAACTCTCCCCTATTCACCCATGACACCAATGGGCAAATCAGTTGTAGATTTTGATGGGTAAGTTTATTCAAATATTTTGAATTGAATATTCCTTTCTTCCCAAGTATTTCCAATAAATGGATTTTTTGTTGCAAGCAATTTAGCACAGGATATTTCTTTATTATAAAATATTTTCCATCTCTGTACATGCAGAATTTGGCATTAAACTTGTACAACTTGCATTGAATTTCATGTGATCGGCCTTTTACTGTCGCATTATGCATAATTCACAGAGAGGAAGTTGTTTGACTATTTTGTGATTGAGCAATGCATGTATTGATAAAAATATGGGTAAAAAAATGTCTCCCTGTCCCCTGCGGAGAATGTTTGTGAGCTTGACATCATTGCATTGTGGGTAAAATTGAATAAAGCTGATGGTGCCTTTTGGTGAACATTTCCATGAATTCATTGTCAGTTTTTTCATGTACAAAAGGTTTAACTGGTTTGATCTGAAGCAAATTTCACTATCCTTGCTCAAAAGCAACCACAAAATTGCCTCCGAAATGTTTCCTGAACATCATGCTCGCCTACTTGAGTGAGCATTAACCAGATAAAAGATAAAGCTGTTGTTTACGTTTTGTACGTACATGGCATTGTGGTCCATATCTTTTAATAGATACAATTTATATAGAAGAAAATAAAGTGTGAGATAAAATATAGAACCTTGAGAGATTGTTAAAACATAATTAACAATTTACATGATGTGTAATGGGAGTATTATGCAATGTAAAAAGCTTTCTATTCATACGTAACCTAGCTGACTCCGATATATCACCGAATAAAGATTTACAAAGCCATAAGTGCGTCTTTGTGAAAGGAAGTTCTTTGAAAGGTTTATAAGCAGTTAGGTGTGTGATTAATGTCCTATTCTGTTTCCTGACTTTAAAAATTAACGTTTGACATGATGTAGGAAAACGAGTCTCATGTCTGCATATCATTCCAATTAGGCATTAAAAATGCCACATTTTGATCTAAACCCCATTTTTATTAGTCATCAGGATTCACATTTAAAACAAAGAAAAACAGTAATTTTTAAAACTTTATTACTCTGTTACTTTTAGCCAATATTTCCGATATCCGACACATTCCATTTGATCATGTCACATAGAGAAAAATAATAGAAGCACTTTGGTTTTTATGCCGACAGCAAGACTCACTCTATATACAGCTGTATATATGGTTGTCCCAAAAATAGTACTCTAAATGTACAAACACATATTCCAGAGTCTGAATTTCAGTGTAACAATTCCCTTAAAATTGCGTTTCATATTTATAGATATGTGATCCGTTGACAGTCTTATGGTAGCTCTGAAGAAAATTGATTTCAGTCTGCTAGTCAGGGGAAATTGATGTGTTTATTATAGTTGGGAGTATATAAAAGTATAGAGTTGCCTTTACTGTGTGACAGAATAGTGGAGAAAATTGGTTGTTGTATGCAAACGAATGAACAGTTTTAGTGAAGAGTTATGGATGGTATATGGTGAAATTCTATTCACAATCAAAATAAAAGATAAGAAACTTTGAAATATTTTAGATCATTGCAGATGTATTAGATCAGTGTCTTGATTTAAACTTCAAAGATATTTATGGCAGGTGTAAATGAATTTAGATCAGTGTTTTGTTATAGTAAGCTTCATAAATATATGATAAAGTGCAAGTGAATTTAGATCAGTGTTCCAAGTAGTAATCTTACCAAAAATTAATGTTAATTCATACACTCCATGTTAAATATGAATTAAAATCAACCTGGACATTTGCTAACTTTCATGCATTCATAAATCTTGTTCACATCCTCTCTGCGTATCACGTTGTGCATTGTGTTACTCCATGTATGCTTCCGTGTAACATGCTCAGCTCACACGTGTATGGTAAGTTTCATTTTAATGGTAAAACAAAATAATGATGGGATGTTGGATGATTTTATTTTCTATGTTAACAAACAATGTCATTGTTTATGTCATTTCTTCACCATTATATTCTAACCATCCTCATATTATTAAATTAATAACTGCTTTCTATATGTCGCTTGTGAAATTGTACAAAAATAATTAATGAAGTCATACTTCCAACTCACACAGCTTCGCTCTTGTCAAGTAATACTCAGTTATTAATATATGGGGTGTTCTTAGTTTTAAGGTACTTTGAACCTGTTTAAAAGAGCATTGTCCAATTAACATTTTAAAAATAAGATGCCCTGAACTTGTCTTAAGGAGTGTGGTCCATTTTTTAAAATATTAACATGTTTGGTTCAAATTTTATATTTCAGATGAAGTGGTTCAACCATCTTAATTTTATGAACAATTTTGTAATAGGGGCCTACATAATTGCCTATACTGTGCTGTGTAAAATTCATTATCAATTATAAGACACATTTTTACTCTTATCTCCAAAATGCAACATTTCGAGTTCAGCTGTAAAATTTTGCATGGGGTATGATAAAATATCAGTAATATTTTGTTAACAAAATCAGAATGCTTGGCATTCACTTCAAAGCTCTTCAAAAAGCACACAAACTAACAAACACTTTAAGTAAACATAACCAATGAATACTGGAATGCACAAACATACAATTTATGTGAAATGTAGACAATTGTAGGAGCACATAATTTGCTGTGTCTTTGCTCGAAGCCCAAAAGATGCAGTATCAGAGAAGGCTACTAGAGTTTAGGTTATGTTGAATCTTTTAACCTATAAAAAAATTGCAAGCAGCTATTGTTATGGTGTTTACTATGAAAGAGTGGGCATTATAAAAAGCAAGGTGTTCATAGCTCAGTTTGTCAAAAGATTTACCTGTGAGAGGCTTGTGGACTTAACAGCCAACGGCAGTGTCAGAATATAAGCTAGAAAACTGTCAATCCCCTATAAAAGATGCAACATTGCTGTAACTACGTGCTGGGAAATTAATGTGACATGTTAAGCTGAAAGAATATGCTCCCTTTGCTAAAATGTCAAATTGAAACATTCTGAGTTAGGATTGACTAAATCAAAAATGATCGGTGCCATATCACTTTCAGTCTTATCTTACAATGCATGCATGCCATGGCTTTGTGCTGAATTGTTTAGTACGGCTTATATTTCCCGTCTTCGATTACAACATTATGTAACATTTAAATTCATGGAGGGTTTAGGATGAAATAAGATAAGAGAAAAGCGTTGAGTTGAGTGCTTGGCTGTTTTGAGATAAGAGTGAACAACAGAGTTTATTAATATGCATGATGTGTGAGGTGATGCTTGATATTTTACAACTTTGAGTTTATTTTTTCCAAGAAAAAATACTGAAATATCTAATTTGTGTCAGGGATTTAAAAAGTTAAATAATGAAAACAAAATCATCTGTCTTAAGTCATGATCACATCGCCAGGGATACCTCTGGGGTTAAACGAGGTGTTTGAACCCATTTGATTAATCATAAGAGTTTTTGGTGGTATGTACGTGTATACAATAAATGCTCTTGTGATTTTGCCGTATTATAATTGTTTATCAGTTTTTACCTTTTACGGTCAATTGGTGTAACACAATTATACCCCCGCTTGAGCTCCCCTGTAAATACATGCTCAAACTTCAACTGCAATCAATGCTAAAGAAATTCGTTTCTAAGTTTTCAAATATAGTTGCTTGTTTTTTGTTTTGATTTCTTGTGTTAAAATCTAAGCCATGTATGGGATAAAGTGACATGCCCAAATCATTTTTAATATGTATTTATTCCAATTCTAACACTTTTCCAAAATTGTATGTATCTTGTATGCAAGACCATCTTCGTCTATAATTGGCATGTCCATGTTTTCCATGCCTTCCATGTCATTCTTTATCGATGGTCAACAGTCCCTCAGGGCTGAGTTCAAATAAACTGTGAACCAAAACAAGAAGAAGTGAAAAGAAGTTGTAATGCTAATGAATAATGGAACATGTCAGATGTTCAACCCAGTAGCTATGTGTCCCATGATTTATATGAATACGAGGTAAATTTACAGTCAACTTTTACTTTCTTCGATTCCTTAGATTAATGATGCTCATTTTTCAAAATTACAAATTCATTAAGAGAACCATTCACTATTTTTTTTATTTACTTGTTTTGTTTTTAATCTGAAAAGAATGTGTATAGAAATCAAGAATTTTCATGAAGTCACAAGTGCAATTAAATTAATAAATTACATAAATACCAAGTTAGGTAATTCAAACAGAAAACCTTTTTTTTTTCAACCTGGCTGCAGACATGTTAGCATGATTGATACTGACATGAATAATTCATAACGTGTCAATATTCTACAACCTTGTCAATATTAGTTTGGTCACTAACAACAGATGAAGTATGTGCAGACATGTTTTTCCGACCAACAACATTTTGCGCCCAACAAGAGCATAGAAAGAGATGCAAAATGCTAAGATGAGAGAGAATCTAAACACGCTAAGTCAAACAGAAAACAAATGAGAAAATGTTTGAAGTGTTTTTGCCATCACGTCTCATAAAGTCGAGGATGTCAGACTGATGTGAATTGCTCGGCCGATTGTCAACTTACAAATGTCTCTGAATGAACTGAAAGCTAATTGAGTATAGGAAAGGATGGCTGGACATCTTTGCATGCTTGTCTTGAAATCATCTGTGATGGTGTTCGCGCATCAGTGGTGATGAATTTCAGAACAATTTAATTTTCTTTACATCAAAGTTTAATGGATTATATTTTCATCATATCGATAAGTTGGGACATTTTGAAATTAGTTTTGAAACTAGGAAAGAAATTAGACTTGATTTTAAGAAAATTATATTGAAACTAGGCTAATCAAAAAGTTGTTTGACTTGTGCTTTGACCCTAATTGATCTAAATATCAGTGTTAAAATCACTGAAAGTTCAATTACATCAATTACCTGGGTTATTATTCAGAGACAATATCACTGCCTGAATTGTTTATGGGGCACAAGGTCGTCCAGTTTAAAATCCAAATGAAAATGTGTTTTTCACCACCCGGTTTTTCCAGGAATGCCAAAAATCATGCTCTCACCTTGACCCCTCATTTTTTGAGCATGTGCTCTCACCGAATGCCCAGCCTGTCGAAGCGCGGGCCTTACACCCATTTTTATTTCATATTCGACCCCCCTGGGGGGTTTTCGAGAAGATGGGCTAGAAACCCGGAAATTTTAAAATCACTTGTTTTTTTGTGCTATTTTGACATTGTTAACAAGGAACCAAAAAATATCTCCTTCGTGACCTAAAGACCTAGTCTGTTTTTATACTAAACTCATGCCATCAATACAATAAACATCTTCCATGTTCATGATGTTACAAGTGTAGGCCCCTATCGTAAGTTATATGCAGCTTATTTTACTTTTAAACGCACAAGTTAAGGAAAAATGTTGTTTTCTTTGCTGACCCTCAGCCACCAGAACATTGTCACTGAGTCACACACAATGTTCGCCATTTGGAATTATGAAGAGTTTGCCGCTCATAGATATGTTCTCATAAACATTCAGGAAGTTGAATTTAGATCAGAATGTGTCTCCTGGCACTCTTCTATTTAAACAGTAAATAAATTTTGATAAATATTTACTCCCTTATTGCAGTTATTTATGCCCTTGACATACTGAGAAAGAATTACATGATGAATTATATATGCAGCAAATTTCAACATCATTGGGAGCTGCTATTGAAGATGCTGTCATCTTGCGGATGTGCAGCCATATCATCGTAATATAGGGGTTTATTTACATTTTAAACTGATTCAGAAATGATCAATAATGTTTTTTGCTGAGTTCGTTGACATGTCAGCTGTCGTGCATAGTGAGGAATTTTGGAGCCTTGAAATTAACAATTTTAGGATGGTTTTCTTTAAAATAATTGTGCACATTTTTTATGACTGAGATTGCTTTACGAAATGAGATTTTTGAAAGATTTATGAAGATGAGACTGAAAATTCAAAATAACAAATCAGAAAGAATCTTCCATATCTTAAATTTGATGTGGGAAAGCTCTTTGGGAATAATTTTGAGAAATGGTAAACATGGTGAATCAAGCAATTGTCATATAAAAGAGGTGCTGAAGAATAAGAATATATAAATATGCATAGACAGATTTTAATTAACTTTGAAATATTTTACAAAAGCTATACTGTTTTATCATTTGTTCATATATTTCTAGAAAACTTATTTATGTCAAAACAATGGTTCTGACAAACTGGAGCTC
>JXSR01S056869.1:10403-22503 GCA_000969725.1 Ophiothrix spiculata | reverse complement strand
AAATATTTTACAAAAGCTATACTGTTTTATCATTTGAATATATAAATATGCATAGAATATTTTAATTAACTTTTGAAGCATTTTACAAAAGCTATACTGTTTTATCATTTGTTCATATATTTCTAGAAAACTTATTTGTTTGTCCTACTCAACAGGCAATAAATTTTGTACTATATTCTTTTTGAATTTCAGGAGATTTGTTTATGTCAAAACAATGGTTCTGACAAACTGGAGCTCACCTTGTGTTACGGCCAATAAGACGATATAGGTATCTTCATTAGTGAGGTATGGTCAAAATGCTCAAATTGAAAATTAAGATTGTGTGTGTGTGTGTTTGAGAAATAATTGATGAGATTCTGAGATGACATAATTCTATTCTTAGTCTAGATTTTCATTGATCAACATTGCTTACAAAATTCATCCAACAGCTGTGTAAAAATTTTGTGCAGCCATTTACAATAGCCCTAGGTAATGCGATGTTTCACAATTATCATCATTAGACTGTACCATCAAAGGTAATTCTTTATTCAGAGTCCTATCATAAGAAGTCCTACACCCTCCTCGACTTTTAATATATCTACTATACATCTTCTATACATACACAGCAAAGGTTCTCCAGTCCGAATATAAATAACAGCCTGCTAGTCCGAATTTCAAAATAGGTTCGCTAGTCCAAATTTCAAAATAGGCTCGCTAATCCGAATTCTGAAATAGGCTCGCTAGTCAGAATTTTAAAAACAGCTCGCTAGTCCGAATATGACAAAATGTATGCATATTTCTATTACAGTTTTTCAAAATTCGGACTAGCGAGCTGTTTTCAAAATTCGGACTAGGGAGCCTATTTTAGAATTCAGACTAGTGAGCCATTTTGAAATTCGGACTAGCGAGCCCATTTTTAAATTAGGACTAGCGAGCTGTTATTTAAATTCCGACTGGCGAGCCGTTTTTAATATTCGGACTAGCGAGTTGCTTTTAAAATTCGCACTGACGAGTCTATTTTCATATTCGGACTACCGAACCTTCGGACTAGTGAGCTGTTTTTTTTTTGACTAGCGAGCCTTTTTCAAGGTTATGTTTTCCCCATTGAAAAATGTTTCGGACTAGCGACCCTTCGGACTAGCAAGCTTTCGGACTAGCAAGTCGTCGGATTGGCGAGCGGACCCCGGTTGAAAGTCTACTTAACATGCGACAACAGTTTGCAGTGCACTGATGTGGAATGACTGAACTGGATAGGGATGCTAAATGTGCAAAAAATGAGTCGTCTTGTATCAATCAGGTGGCACTTGATGCACCACAGGGACGTGGCATGTTAGACATTAACAACCGTCATGAGAGTTAAAAGTCACAGGCTGTTTATAAATGGTCACAGGCTGTTGATAGATATGTTAGATGCCTGACTGAAATGTAACTTTTGTTCAGCTGTCAATTATAATGTAAAATTCAAAACCTAATAGAAAATAATGGTATTAAAGTGAAAATATATGGAATTTTTCTTCCATTTGTTACAAAAATAGTAGATGTTGTATGTACTTGATAGAATTGAACATATTAATGGAATTTATCACTTATTGATGAAAATGCCTCTGGAAAATGTTGGAACAAAATTGAATTTGAATTTTCAGTTGAAATGTCAAATGGCAAGTAAAATATTGTAAATGTCAGTGACACTTGTAATTCCCTAACTATTGAACATCATGTGATTTGGCTTTATGAACAGCATAGTGTATGCACATTGCCCATGACTATTAGCTACCTGAAAGAAAAGATTGCCCAAGAGTATATGCTATGAGAAAAAAGAGATTTAAAAATAATTATTATCATATATATATCTAGTAACAATTTCACTCTCATTCCAAGCAAATTGTGAAATTTAGAGGAAATTGAAATTATGCTCCTTCAGATTTACTAGATCTAGTATTTTGTAAAAGGTTATCGGCACCTCACAAATTTGAACATCCAGCCTGTCTTAATATTATATATCTTCAATATTGTAATTAGTATTCATTGAACGATTTCAGATGAACCAAAATATTCAATGGAAAAATCATTTGGCTTGAGCTAGGACAGCTGTTTGCTGAATTCTACCAGCAGTAACTATGTGTTTGTTAGTGACGCTGATCACCACCTGAGCATAACGTGCCAATTACTTGACGCCAAAACAAGCACGCCTCATATAGTAATGGCGTAAAATTGAGAGATCTTGCTTGCGTTTACAAATTGGAATGATAGAGTGATATATTCAGTGTGCACCTCTTTAAACCATAGGGGATTCCGGAAAGTAAATAAGTAAATTGGAGGCAAGCGTGTCACAACCTCAAGACTTCAAGTCATGGCTGTTTGCAAATGGCTACTAGAAATTTCAGATAGAATTTCAGATGGGGTGATGGGCCATTGAAAATCTGGATACCTGATATATAACTAGAGTCTTAAATTTAAAGTAGAGGTAGTATGCTGTTATGTGAAACTGAATTGTTTGTTTTTGTTTATTAATTATCTAATTAGTGAAGCTTAATTATTGAAATCTTTGATTGCTACAGAAAGGGACTTTTTCTGAAAGATTCATATTTTGCAATTTTAGGTGATTTCCCATTCTATTTTAATAGGCAATTGATTGCATGAAAATATCAGGTGATCATTGGGAATTCCCCAAAGTTTCAGAAATAGAGTTGTTTACTTGAATATATAATTACTTGGGAAATTCCCCCACATAGAGAACTGTACAATATGCTATGTCAAATATATGAATGATGTCGTTGGGGAATTTTGAGAAAATGTTGAAACTGGCCCGGAGCTTGATCAGATTTTGTCAGAAGTTGACTTTGCTTGATCGGAGCTAGATGGATGTTTTGGGTGGATTTTTGACAAGTTTTTGACAATTTCAGGAGAAGTTGATTTTGGTGGACAATTTTACAGTGGAGTGGAGTTTGCTAATTAAACTTTGAAAGGAGATTGGAGAAAACGATAGTTGGAGGATTAAAGACAGTTCTGTTATTTTAATATTTAATTTCCTAGTGGATTATGTGCGTTGGATTCAGCTTTTAAGCCAAGTGGAGCTTCGTTGCGATTGCTGGAATATTGTGTGGAAATCGCCATTTGATTTCGCAAGGAAACTTTTGGATTTACCTTTTGCCAGCTGGATTCCGGAACTTGTGAATTGCAAGAATAAGCCTGCGAGTTTTTCAAGATTTTAATGCCGTGGACATTAATGAACAATCTCGGACTATAGCGTGGAATATAATATCCGGATCGTGCGGTTCTTGAAGCGGTATTTCAAAACTGTAAGTTAAGGTAAAATTAAGATATTAATAAGCATTTTATTTGTGCTGAAAGAAAGTACACATTGTATTAAATTTGTTAAAAAGTATTCCAAATTTCAGTATATTTATTTTGTTTCATTTAAGAACCCGTAAGGTGAATTTGGCCTTGGCCATTTAACATCTCAGACCGTAACAATGCCAGTTAGGAAGTTATACTTTCTTTATTGGTATCAAACATATTTGCTTTAGAAGAGGCTTAGATCATTCAACTTCCATGTTGATGTTGTAGGATTTCTATCGGAAATATAGAAAATGGTTTAAAGACTTGGATCTTGCACTGAGACACTACTTTAAGGTGACTGGCCGTGGCTCGTATTAGAGGGTAATTGGCTTGGTGCTTTGTAGTGTCAGATAAATAACTGACATGGCTTTTAGACAAACTTATCTGGACATGTACTACACCTGACTTGAGGTACATGATACTCGGGATTTAAATTAGTACAAATTTTCAGGCGGCTCATTTTTATCAAAGATGTAGGCTATGGTAGGCTTATTGCAAGGAAAATTTAGTGTTTGATAAACTGCCTGTCTGTGTTTTGATGATTCTACAATATCATTGCTGGGAATTATTTCAAGTGGAATGCTATAAGGCACAGTTGCCTGATTTAATTTATTTAATTATTACCTTTCTGTGTAAGACATGGCAAGGTATTTATAAAGAGGTTACTCATATTTTGACCAATGTGTAAATATGATAATTGTATGGCGCTTGATACAACTACTTGTATTACTAAAAATATATTAGAAGTCAAAAACACAGAGTGTAGACTTGGAACTGAAGATGAATTAATCTTGATGAGTATCATATTAAGTCTGTTTTCTTACTAAGTGAAATTAAGCTAAATTGTGAGCTTGAATTGACAAGGTGATTGATTCAATGACCTCGCTATTCATGATACCCGATTAAATTCATCATTGATTTTAGCACTGAAATCAACACTAAACCTTAATTGGGTGTTAAATTTGCATGATTCATGATTGGTTCAAGTTAAAACAACACAAAAATCTTGACCAAAGTGCCTTAAGACGCTATTTCCCTATCCCATTTCAAGGATGGGGATGGGTATGTACGTTTGTGCATCATAAGCATTTTAGGCGTATCCAAACAATTGAATCATGTGCATTCTGTTTTAGACACTGTTCTTGTATTTAAAACATTAAAGAAAGCTCAACAGATTCTGTTCTTATATTTAATGCATTAAAGAAAGCTCAAAAGAGTCACTTTAAATAAGATCAAAAATGTTTACAGCAAAGCTGATTATAAGCATGTAAATCCAATCAAGGTAAGACCAAATATCAACAAAGTCTAAATTGTTTGCCAGGTCAGATTGTGTGTAAAAACACCTTAAGTAATCCAATTTGCACTGTGGGTTGAATGGGTGTTTTGGTCACAACTCCCTTAGTAATCTTGACATGGCTGTAGAATTTTGACCTTCAACCATACTCAGCAGTTTTCTGGAACATTTAAAGTAGTATTTTGAAGTTGAATAAACAATTTTGAAATATGTGATATGTAACTTTAAAAAAATGAAATAGTGTGCATGTTTTCAACTAGCAACAAACATGCCAAATGTAACATTCGTAGCCTAGGAATTGGGGCTTGGATTTCCAAAACAAATGTTAAAAGAATTAATAAAAATGCTTCTTTGACACTTTATGCATAAATAATTAATGTTGTGAATCTTCAACATTTTGACAACCCTTCAGAACTTCTTGGCATGTATTCATGAAAAATCTCTAGATGGCAACTAACTGTTTGTTTAATAGGTAAGTCATTAAGGGAACTAAGAGTTTGCAGAGTTTCTTGAATATGGACTGGTCATGGTTTGTGTGAAGTGATGTTCTATTGGGACTTGTTTCTGGAGGGATTTGTCCTTTAACAGCGTAAGAATAAGGCATTCTGTCACTCCTTTAAATCCAACATACACTTTATTCCATAGTGAAAACAATAAAAAATTGTGAATTAAATTTGCTTATTCAAACTTATTTTTATGCTGCCAAAAGTGGCAATCTTTCTGGAATACAACTGGTGTGTAATAATGGCATCATTGCATGATATCAGGGTGTTGAAATTGGCTGAAATCAATAAGGTGTGTCATCGTTAAGGAAATATTCACTCCCTAATAGCTCTTGACTTAAAACTGTTAGCGGAAATATTCACGTCAAATGGCCCTATATGTGAGATGAAAGAGGAAGTATTCAGACCGAATGACCTTTCAAACTGACCAGTGATATGGGACTGACTAGTGAGTCATAGATTATGGCCTCATTTAAATTCTCTGACCGTGCTTCAGAAGTCTACTTATGGAGTCCATAGGTGGACTCTTGTTCTTGAATAATTTGTTTTTCATCATGCATATTATCAGTAATTGACTTAATAGCATCGATAGGTGTTTGAAAGTTTATGTAATTGAACGTGGCTGGAAAAGTAACAAAAGAGCGATGCCTCTTCAGTTTTTGGGAAGTAGCCTATAAGAAGCCTGAATTTCCAAGTCTTAATTATGTGGCCAATAAGTTCTTATACCCTTTGAGGTAAACCACCATTGGCAGCTGCCCCTTTACAATACTTAGTAAAGTTAGCAAGCTGACACGTGCTAACAAAGGTAAATTTCATCACGCACCGGACAGTGGTAATTAAGTTATTTGAAGTCTTCACAGATTTGGAATTGTGACACTTCAGATGGGGCTGCTGTTGTGCTTAAAGGACGAATTTGGGGGAACAGGGAGGAACAGAGGGGAAGAATTTGCATTTAGGAATTGCTCAAAGGGTCGTTTATTTTAAAGGTGTTGTAGTACACTTGAGAATTTTCATTGTTGTGGGGGAGTTATATACAAATATTTGATGGGTCAAAATAAGATTTCGGATATATTTACTGATTTTTTGCAAGTAAGAACAAATTTATTCAACAAGTGGTTATTCTGGCTGTTCTATTATAGTTTACTGAAATTGAACATCTGAAGTAGTTTATTCCAGCTATTCCAAATGTTGAAAATGAACATTCAAGTTATTTTAAATATAAAAAATGAACAAAAACACAAATAAAAAGTGATGAAATAGAAAAGAATTTTGTTGAGGGATGGAGATAAAACAGAAGGCTCAAGGGAATTAATTAAAACCTGAGAGGTATAACCTTGTGACAGTCAGTGAAGGTTTGGGGATATTGAAGTCATTGTATTTGTCAAGGTATTCTAGGCACTAGAATAGAAGGTAATAATTAATTAAAGTGCTATATGTTTGCCAAAATAAATGTCAATGGTTGTAGAAGTTGGAATTCTTGGGATTAAGACCCTCTATGTTGCCAAAAATAAATGTAATTGATTGATGAAATAGTATTTTGAAACTTATCTACGAATGTCTCCTAACTTTTCTTATAGTTTTAACACCTTAGAATATAAAATGCTTAAATTAAATCTTAACAATTTTTTTTTATCAAATGACATGCATTCATGAGCATGATAAGATTACTTGAAATCAAGTAATATTTTCAGGTTTAAATTTCCAGATTGCTTTTGATATATTTTATTGTTCTGTTTCGTTTGACAGCATTTTAATTTTGCAAATCTAGGCAAATCTTAGCAAAATAATTTGCCAGCAAATACTAATGGTTTTACAATATTGCATTTTTATTAATATTTTTAGTATTTCATTAGTTAAAATTTCAAGATAATATTCAGATGCCCAAATCTATTAGCAGGTAGTAAGGGATAGTAGGGATAGTCTTAATGAGCCTTGTTTCAAACATTGAATAAAACAATATTAAAGTTTCAAGACATTGGAAAAAGACAAAAAAAGACATTTAATTATTGCTAAATACAAAAGTACTACAGATTTCACACATACATGGCTTTAGGATAAGCCCATCCCTTTAAGGAACTGCATAAAGGGAATATTGATAACACTACAATACTGACAACAGAAAAAGCATGAATGTCAGACGAAGAAACGCAACGAGACAGAATCGTTCATTCACCTGCTTAGTTAAAGTGAGATGTTCAAGTCAAATGAAGCTGAAATATTGATAGAAGAGATTTTTGTTTCCTAGGGATTTTAAGAGCAAGATTTAATACACTGATTTTGTGGGTCTTTGAACTAGATCAAAGCTGATACGTGTGATTGGGGATTTCTTGGTACTTAAGCTTAAATGATGCATAAGCTGAAAGTGATGTGTAAGCTTTATGACGGTTTATATGCTGCGTTAAAAAGTACAAACATACCTCTGCACAAGAAGGTGTCAGTTGAGATTTTGTGGCCGACATAGAAGACCTCATACAAATATTAACATTGATTCAGCCATGAAATCTTTTTTCTTGTTAAACGGCAGTATTTTATAAATCGTATATGAGAATTATGTGCAATAGATTTATCCATTTTACAGGATTTTTTGTTTAGATCAGTGCTTGGTGCCCATTGTACTTTTCCCAGTGTAATGCCAGACATGGGCATCAAACCACAGACCTGTAGTATTTCAGACAAGATTTGTTAATTCATTCATTTACAGAGCATGGTACTGTGCTATTGAATGGTAGAGGGTATGGTTTTGAGAGGTTATCTTTCCCTAGCAAAAATAAGTATTTACATTTTGATTACAATTAAATCATTCTGCAAAATATAATAAAGCACAACATGCATGACTTCTGGTTTGGGTAAAGATCTTTGGCGTTAAATGAAACAAATAAAAAATCAAAAAAGCTTTGAAATACATCTTGCTGCCCATGAAAGCAAGTTTAAGCTTTATTGTGGATCCTTTGGTTGGCAGCACAGCAAGGCAAATAGATGTAATGCAGTCTGCAGGGAAAGCAGTGGATACATATTGCAGCGTCTGTAAGGGATCATTCCTTATCTATTTATTGCTCTGTGCCTGAGAGTAACCAGAATATTCAAATTTTTGTGATTTATTATTTGTAAATTTGACCTACTAACTACAAAAATATCAATTACCGAGTAATATTGATCATATGAATAAAGATATTCCTTGTAATTAAGCTTAGGATGTATTAAATTCAATCAAAAAGTTCAGAATGGAATTTAATATTGTGAAGATGTTCACTTGCAAAAATTTCATATTATTAGAGTATAAGACACTATTTCTAATAAAACGTTCCCTAGTAAATTGGTACGTGCTTGAAAATATCATAATGCAACATAAGATGAATGATTGGGCACAAAAGAAATGGATTGGATCACAGATTTGGAATGATTACAGAAATTGGCAAGTGTGAAACTAGGGTGTGTTTGAAGATGAATGATGATTGTTACCATAGCAACACAAAAAATTGTATTTGTTTGGATGCAGATTTCGACATTTAATGTGAAATATCATTTGTTGAATAATGTGGGTTAATGTTATGTTATGAAGCGCATAAGAAAGGAAGTTAATTGAAGGAAACAGGTTACATGAAAATTATGCCAAGATGATTGCAGAATCAGGTTATCTCTGCATCTCCAGCTAAGTACATGTTTGTAGGTATAGTATTAAAGCATATACTGTTTCGACATTTCGTTGGTTTCTACATTTTTAAAAGGGCATTTTAGCCCATGAATCCTAATTTTTCTTTCCTATCTGCCTTCATTGTAAATACAGGACATTATTTTAAATTTTTAATTGACTTTTAAAATTTAGGTTTGAACTTTTCAAGGGGTAAGATTTGTGTTGGAATTTTTATGGGCTAAAATGTTTCTGAAGGGGAATATATCCTGGTAGTTTTGAAAGAAACATTTTGACAACATTTAAAAAGTACAAATATCAAATACTAAGATTACTTATGATACTGGGGAAGCGAGTAAGTGCAGCAGTACTTCCCTCACTTTGCACCAATGAGCCCAGGACTGTCGTGGTTTGATCCCCTGTCCCGGAGCTGTATGTGCATTTGGTTTTCAGTCCATACTTGCTTCCCTAAGTTTTTCTCCTGTTGCTACGGTCTTCCTCCTGCACTTGAAAAACTGTCACCAGATTTGTACATCATTGTCTGCCCCCACAAATGATATGGGAAGCTGCATAAAGGGTAAATATTACAATCTAACTACCAATAGGATATGTGCTTGAAAAGGATGCAAAATGCCTAAACGAAGTGAAATGATTGTGATGATCTACCTGCGGCGAATCAAGAGCGGTTTGATCTAAATGGAAAATAGCTATACAAAAACCAGTTACTATTATTATGAAGATTGGTAAGGAACACTTGATTTGAGAATGTTTTTCACTTGTTTTCATTCCATTTGCGATAGAAGAGAAAAAAATCCATCATATTGAGAGCTGTTGTAGAAAAAGAGAAGGTCAAACAGTCATAACAAATGAAATTAGTTTGTGTCTGCCAATTCACACAAATTCTATTTGGCTGCTGTAGCCAATTTTGTGACCTCATGTGTGAAGCTATAGCACCTGCTTATTGATTCCAATAGAAAAAGCCTATACATATACATGAATAGACAACAACGACCATCGGCACCCAGCACAATACGACAAATAAACCATTCATGTATGTTGAACACTAAACTGTGAGTCCAATTTCAAGTGCTTATAAAATTTCTTACTGTGAATGATAAAGCGAGGGGATTTCAAAGGAATGGTAAAATCCTGAGTGAAATTAGTTTTGGGTTGCCTAGTGCATTCAGGAAGAGTTGTTGTAAACATTGTAAGTGACATTTTGATGCGCCTTAACAAGGTACCGAGTTATATGAGATATTGGATAGTGAAAGATGCGCTGTTTGTGCATGTTCAATAGGCTCCTTCCTGAGTCTACCCCATCGTGTCGCCGAGATATATGGAGGGATTGGTGGAACATGGTGACTGAGCCCAGAGTATGGCTAATAGAAATAGATTTTAATTTCTGCAGGATATTCTTGGTCACTACATTCTGATGAATACATCGTGACATTTGTCCCAGCTGTTTATTGTTTTTTTGTTTCTGTAAGTTGGAAATAACCTGTGGACATATTGGCGAGGAGAGTAAGACAGAAATGAGGACAAGTAAAACAGATCTATAGTCAGTTTAGCATGGAAGTTTGCAATGTTTATCAATATGCACCAGTAGTAATTATGGATTCAGAATTCAGAATTGTCAATGTTGTTTCTGTGTTTTTACTCTTTTTGGTCAAGAGAGTGCCAATCTGCATCACCCGGATCGTGTAGATCTAGGTCACAAATCCAGATCACTGTTGACCAGTTTTGCATCTTGGTATGCTACAGAGAGTATTACCACAAGTTAAAGCTTCAACTCTTATCCAAGGCACATTTTACTTTTAACGCTTTTAATTTTAGTGTGCTTTTAAAAGGCATTGACCAAGGTGGTCGAGGCTTACTTCAATTTGTTGTTCAAACTATATTACATGGGCCTGTAACATTGGCACAAGGATAATTTAGGTAGTACATGTTTTAACAACACATCTGACATTTTGTTATAGTTTATACAGACTGTCCACAAATGATTTATACCCGGCTATCATATTTTTTTATGGACAAGTGGGTAAAGTTTTGGTCAAATCTTGTTTAATTTTAAGTTATTCAAGCCTTTAGGTTTCTGAAGAATTTTGAATTTTTTAAATTCGGATGTTCCTGTGGAAAGTTATAGACATTTTTTTAAACAGTGTATATTTTGCGAATTGTAAATTTGTAATCAGTGTAATTGTTGAACTTACACATTCAAAACTGACTACACTGAAACCCTTTTTTACTTCTCTAAAGTAAAACATGAAATACAATTTAGGTTTTATTTATTGACTCTGATAGATGTAAAGGATGTCCTTGACAATGAAATAACGATTTTGGTTACGGTCGAACAGCTTTACAATGACCAGTACAAATAATGCTAGATGTTACGCGCCTATGGAAAATCCGTCTAGAAACTTTACATTTGACATTGCTAATGACAACCAGAGATTAGTAGATAGGGTGGGTATTATGGGTACCAACTCAGTATTTGTTGACGGAAACCTCAACGCGCCGAAGTATGTTGTCATAATCAACAGATTTGTGGTTCCACAACTTCTGGCCTGCAAATATGGTGTCTTGCTCCATATTTGACTAAGACTATCTTGCTAATTTGTAGAAGGCTCAGTAGGAATAGATTAACATGTCTCTAAGGTAATGCTTTTTGTAGATCATAGTAATAACAAAACCAAAGAAAAAAAAATTGAAATCGGTCATTAAACTTTGCAAACATTGGTAAGTGTGCAAATCATCAGTATTTATTATACCTGCATGATTATTAGTACTGATCAAAACCACGTTTGCCTAGATTTTGTATTACGTCATCGCACAAAGCAATGAAGCATGATATTTTGATGAAACCTTTGGAAAATGTAGAAGACTTATTCATTATTGTAGAAAAGCAGTTGGTTTTATGAAAAAATACGATTTCATATTTTTTCTGATTTTTTGAAATCGGGTATAAATCATTCGTGGACAGTCTGTATAACACCTACCTACTCCCACTCCACAATATTGCAATATACTAGATTGGATTGGTCTAAATTGTCAAACTGAGACATCAACAAATACAATTATATTAGTTGTGCCATGATGTTTGAATGGCAATTTCCGTTAGCTCAGTGGCATCCTAGTTCAGAGTGATAAAGCCTTATGCATCGATGTCATCTGTTGGGCCAGGCTTGGCTGGAAAACATCAATATTATCTGGTGCACCCTGACACACAACTCCAATAGCAAAAAAAACTGTACCCAGCAGATGGCCATCTGCTGGCCATCGGATGGTTATCGGATAGCAATACAATCCGATAACCATCCGATGGCAATTTCACATGCAAATTAGTTGCCATCGGCTGGC